>JARYHS010009838.1:0-14008 GCA_031002005.1 Vandiemenella viatica | reverse complement strand
TATTTTCATTGGCAGTTACGAATGTATAGTTAATGTTAATAAAAGATTTTTTTTAACTGCTTTACGTCTCTCAACAGCGAGGTCTTTAGAGACGGGAAGGGGTTGGGGCAAGGAATGGGAAGGAATTCGGCCATGGCCTTTTGAAGGAAGCATCCCAGCATTTGCCTGGAGTGATTTGGGAAACCCAAATCTGGATGCCCGGACGGGGATTCAAACCCCCGTCCTCCCGAATGCGAGGCCAGATCGCTATCCGATACACCACCACGTTCGGTGTTAATAAAAGAATGAAATTTTTACGGTAATTTTTCCGCAGTTGCTTGTTAATCAATTGTAAATGAAAACACCGTCTATTAGCAACTGGTTTTTAATTCGTATTGAAGTGTTCCCTATGTTAGGAAAGCGACTTCTCGACCTTACTGTGGCCGTTCACTACCAGTTATTAATTTCCAAATAATATTAAGATTAAAAAAATCAGTTGGGCGCCAGAGATTGGAGTGTACCCTATTCTGAGGGAAGCGACATCCAGATCTCAAAGTATTGTTACTTAAACATGAATTATTGGATAAATAGAATTATTAATAAACTCAAATGACACATTACGTGATTGGATGGGATCTATTGAAAACAAAGTTCACAATCAGACTTTACGTTTTACTTATGTATTTTTATCGTTTCCTTGACAAGATTTTAAAAGATTAATTTTCTTTCTGCAACACAAGTGTACATAACTTTCTCGGTGGAGCAAGAGAGTCTGTCTCGGAGCGATAACTAGGGTAAAAAAACGACGATGATGCAAAAGTTCCTTTTTCTGAATGGTGGTTACCGTGCAGGCGAATCTACGTTGTGCAGTCGGTGGGTTGACCAGCTCTCCATCACGGCCGGCTGCCTCACTGCTGTTCCCAGTAGTCCGCTGTTCGGTCGATCCACACCTCTCCGTCGGTAGTCAACAAGTCCTCCCCGTCTTCTCGCGCTGCCTCGAAGAAGCGTCGTGTTCCGCCCCCTCTTCATGACGTCTGCCAATCACTGTCTTTGGAGGGAAGCTTTTTCCGTTGGTTGGCTCAGGACATGCAACAAAACCACCCTTTTTTGTAATAAAAATACAAATTGCTCCCATTGGCTGTACTCCTGGCTTCCCCTTACACTTCGTTCTAGGATACCGATTTATTTCTTATTTTGTTTGTTTACTAAAACAGCCCAGGCTCCCACTCCATCTTGAGTCGCAGGCCTTGTCACGAGGCTGTTATGCCATAAGTCACATTTAATGGAACCACTCAGGGGCTGGCGTTCTCCAAACACTAGCAGAACCTCCCCTGGGACCGGGGACCGACACACACCAGACGAGAAAAGAAACACGCGCACCTCTGTCTCTCGCGGATCATTACAACTTTATCCACCAACTCCGATAATTTAAAATTATTCACTGAATAATTTTAAATTCCTTAATAATTGTTCACTAAACACACTCGCGATAGCCAGCATCACTATTTAATTATGCCCTGTCTTGCTCTGTCCCTTGTGACCACTCCACATACCTACTAACAAAATATCAAATTGAGTAATAAAATACCCTGCTTTCAATCATCCCAGCTAATATGTCATTTAACATGATTCAAGAGCGTATTATCCTTGAACATCCGTTTCAATCCCCTGAACAAGTGTGGAGCGAAACCAGATGGAGTACGTCATCTAATTTATAAACATATTACATTCATTACTTATCTAACCATGTTGCATCTATAATTAAACAATGAAACATGAAAATAAATGGACATATAACTTTGAAAATTCTTAATTCACTGAAGATACACTATCATTCACATTCTCTTAATGTTTTCTAACAATTCTATATTCATTAAACTTTTTTTTTTATGATTATAATCCTTCACACAATCATTTGTGATGAGCGTATCTTTACTACAAAACATTACTAAATAAGTTTTTTTTTAATTTTTTTTTTTTATTTCACCAGTGGTTTCTGTAACCACATACCTTCATTGAACCAGCTTCCAAGATTAGTACACAGTTTGAGTTCTCACACAGCAATGTGTAGCGTAATTACATGAATGTCTATCCTCTGACCAGTACAGAAGCACGTCTTTCTAATGATTATCTAGCTGAGTTTTGTAAGATCCTTGGTTCCTTTTTCGTGAAAAACCCTTCCTTCCCTCTCTAAGGCATGTTGATACCCCGTGTTTGATTTTTTTTTATTGTGTGTCACCGACCGTATCACTTACCACGCCGTTGTTAAAGAAGTTGATTCAAACAATGCCGGTGAAACAAAACTGAATAATTTTCGTTACTGCTAGAGCAGGAAAATTAATCTTATTAATCCTAAAATCTCTTATCACAATAATAAAATAGGTTCCAGATTATCGTCAACTACTTAAATCTTCAACGATCCGTTGGCTTAATTCTAGTACTTAACCATTTTTACTTCTACGTTTTTCAAACTATTTTACAACCAACTCATGTTCTATCGGTGTTTATCCATCTGTATAATTAAAATTTCAGGACTCTGAGACAGCAAAACAATCTTAGTACGACCAGTTACTTTTTAACTTCTCAACTAATTATAATTATCTTTTATCGTTTACCGCATCTTCAAATTATTTTCTTATTGCATCCTCGGAAAATCTTTCATGACGGGTTCATGATTATTCACATTTCTTTTCAAACCACTTTAATTTTTATCAAGCCACAATTACTTTTTTCGTGAAATCTTCTAACCGGTGTTCTATGTATATTCTTTATCAAGCGTTTACAATCGTCTTTTCATAAAATTCTCAGCGTGTTGGACCACTCTCTACTTTCGTAATGCGACTATAGTTCCGCGCTCGTTCTAGCTTCCACGACGAAATGACTTTTTCTGTCATCTATTGAATTCTAATTGACGACTTTATCCGTCAACAAATCATTTATGCCCCTTTTACCTTCAACGGTCTTTCGGTCAGCATATATTTTTACCAATCACTCAATATCATTTCTCGCAAATTTTCGTCATCATTCTTACTATCACGAGCACTTTCTTTCTCTTGACTCTTACGATTTTCAACATCAACACACCGCCAATTATTATCATTCCAATTATAAACTACATCTTAATGTCACGTAGTATTTTAGATTTGATTACCTTTGTAAACATTTCAGCAAACCCGTCTCGAATTAATATAACATAATGTAATTAAACCAGATCTCTCTCTTTTTATAAATCGTCGAGGATATTTTCTTTTAGTATTATGAATAATGGGGTCTTTTTTTTATGAAAAGCTTCTAAACTTGGGAACACCAATCGATCAATTTTTTTCGTATTCTGTCCACTCATACATCTCAATTATTATTATTACCTTTTCAACGAACCTAAATTGCTATATTAACTTCCGTTCTTTATTATTTTTGATGGAACCACATCTATCTGTTTTCCAACGGATCCTACAATGCTCGAATAATTATCAATACGGAAAATTAAGTTTACAGTTACTATTCTATACTCACTTATTGCTAACTACAAACTTTATAATCTTGCATGGTCATATTTCCAATATCGGGCGACCAAAAATACTTCATATATTCTTTAAAACTTCAAGCGGCCATGCACAATCTGCATCCATCTTTCATTTTCCAAATTAGCATTATTCCTAGTCTCTTGATACTTCAAGCGGTGCTGTTCATTTCCGATCGCCAATCCTTTACAGCTTCGTTTTCTGTTTGTTGTCGTAATATTTCCATAGAAATCCCGACAGAATATCTTTTCTAGCGTGGGCCAGTGATCCAGAACTTTTTTTTCGCTTGTGTCACCCGCCCTTCCAGCTGTGAGGTCAGGCACCCGGAGGAAAGCAGTCCCCCTCACACATCTGTTTTTCGGCAATGTTCTCTGCCCGCGAAACTCTCTCATTATCCCGGCAAATGTTGCATTTACCTTTATGAACTTGACATACTTTATGTATCTTCGTTCACTGCAGACTGTTGATTTTTGGTGTAGTTGTCTCTTTTTTTCTCTTTTTGTTATTGTTCTACTGACGGACAGCTGTAGCCGAATCGACTTAATTTCATCCATAAGCATCCTCTTGTCGAGTTCGGTAATCGAACGTGAAAAGCTACTATTTTCACACGCATTGTTTTCTTCTTTTCTTCCTATGATACTTTCAATTTCAGCAAACTTTCCGCAAGACTCTACAGTTCGCAAATCATCCTTAGATTGTCTTCCAGGATCACTTGTTTCCGTTTCCTTAGAAACTTCATCTTCAATCATTTGATTTTCCCTCGTACTGCTCCTCAATTCATTCAAATTATTCGAATCGTTTTTTCCACTTATCAACAACCACAGCTACAGTGTTTTTAATGTCTTCATGCTCCACTACACTCATTGTAGATTTTATTTCCTGGTCTACTGTTTTACGCGAATGCTCTGTCATTTTTCGATCCGTCTCTCCAAACTTTTTTTCCATGCACTGACGTGCAGTTTCAGTTTCGATATTTCTCATATCGGCATCCCCGCTTCTGAAATCAGATCTTACTTGTTCGCAAATGGCGATTCGCAGTTCATTCAACTGTAGACTTATATCAATTTTCAAGCGTTCACTGAAAGCCGCAAATCTTTCGCTTATCCGGTTTTCGGTTTCATTTTGCCTCTCAATCATAGCTTTCTGTTGTTCCAGAATTTGTTCGCAAATGATCTTCGACTGTTGTTCCAACGTAGTTTTAAACATTAACATCATGGGATTACATGCAACATTTTCGCAACCCGTACTCTGAGTATCACTTTCAGATTGAGCTACCGATTGTTGAATCGGTTCATTAGTTGGAGGGCACGTGATTGTGTCCTCACTTCCGGTTTGACAAGGATACAAGGATTTTCTCTAACTTCCATTATCCCGGCATCGACTGGAAACTGTGCACTTTCTACACTCACAGAGTCTATCGTTTCCGAAGTTGACGGATTGGTACTTTCCGACATGTTTGTTGATTTTCCTGACCTGAGTAACATTCACTTAATTCATTAGCGTAAGATCGCGTTCCTAAATTTCCAACACTAATAAAATTCTTTCCAAACAACGTTAAATTAAACCACTCAGTAAATCACATTTACGACCATTAACATTTCAATCAATGCAAACACACCGCGAATTTAACCCGGAAAATCAGTAACACACAAGAAAAAACTTTCCGATTACCAAAATGCATAAAGATTTGGACCGCACCAAAATACTGAAGCAAGAAACTCATACTAGTCTCAGCATAGTCAAACAGATATTCTACACTCAAACACAGAATTTTTCAACGCCGGTCAGATGAAAATTCTTACCTTCAGACATGAACCTTGGAAGTTGTTTCAACATAACTTTCCAAAACAATATTCCACAATAATGACAAGACAACACAAAATAAGAGACCATCACACAACAAATCAGGACAACACAAAGGCGAACAAAAAAAAAACCATCACACCAAATTTCAGTCCTATGCCAACTCAAAACTCTTTGAACATCGACTAAAAAAAAATCAACAAAACATCAAACATATAATATTCTCCATCCTGCTTTCACCTGCATCCCAAACTAAATAAAACAAAATTCAAATGACATAGCAAAACATGTATGTTTAACATAGATCATATGATTATTTTTTTTTAAAAAAATCTCCACCTGGTTCGGCACTGCACTGAAACAAAAAATAATGTTGGAATAATATTGGAATTGAAACTTTTGCATCCGCTCGTTTATTTTTATTTTTTTTCGTTAGCCCCGACGTTCTGGGCGTCATAATTTGAAGTGTTCCCTATGTTAGGAAAGCGACTTCTCGACCTTACTGTGGCCGTTCACTACCAGTAATTACTTTCCAAATAATATTAAGCATAAAAACATCAGGTGGGCGCCAGAGATTGGAGTGTACCCTATTCTGAGGGAAGCGACATCCAGATCTCAAAGTATTGTTATTTAAAACATGAATTATTGGACAGCTAGAATTATTAATAAACTCAAATGACACATTACATGATTGGATGGGATCTATTGAAAACAAGGTTCACAATCTGACTTTACGATTTACTTTAATTGTTTGCTGACAAGATTTTACAAAGATTAATTTTCTTTCTGCAACACAAGGGTACATAACTTTCTCGGTGGAGCAAGAGAGTCTGTCTCAGGGCGATAACTAGGGTAAAAAAACGACGATGATGCAAAAGTTCCTTTTTCTGAATGGTGGTTACCGTGCAGGCGAATCTAAGTTGTGCAGTCGGTGGGTTGACCAGCTCTCCATCACGGCCGGCTGCCTCACTACTGTTCCCAGTAGTCAGCTGTTCGGTCGATCCACACCTCTCCGTCGGTAGTCAACAAGTCCTCCATGTCTTCTCGCGCTGCCTCGAAGAAGCGTCGTGTTCCCGCCCCCTCTTCAAGACGTCTGCCATTCACTGTCTTTGGAGGAAGCTTTTTCCGTTGGTTGGCTCAGGACATGCAACAAAACCACCACAAATTGCTCCCATTGGCTGTACTCCTGGCTTCCCCTTACACTTCGTTCTAGGATACCGATTTATTTCTATTTTGTTTGTTTACTAAAACAGCCCAGGCTCCCACTCCATCTTGAGTCGCAGGCCTTGTCACGAGGCTGTTATGCCATAAGTCACATTTAATGGAAACACTCAGGGGCTGGCGTTCTCCAAACACTAGCAGAACCTCCCCTGGGACCGGGGACCGACACACACCAGACGAGAAAAGAAACACGCGCACCTCTGTCTCTCGCGGATCATTACAGTATAGACTCAGAAGCGTTTCTCCCTTATGGAACGGTGCATCGTCAGTAACTGTGGATGTACATACATCGTCGTTTTAAGAAAACTGCTATTAATATACATAACTAACTAATAACAAAATACACTCTACTTCAGAATTATGTTTGAGACAGTTACCTCTTGGTCGGGAGCAGCGCTAGTTACATTTTTTTTTTTTTTTTTTTTTTTTTTTTTTATGACCAGAACTGTTATTGTGGTTCCACATAGCATTGTTACCTTTTTGAAGGTATCTAACTATATCACTGTGTCAAAATATTTGTAATTTACAATTTGTTTTTGTGACGCACAGCAAGAACCTTCTTGGCAGGAATTCTTAACGGGTCTTCTGTCGGATAAGATCTTTTAAACACGACGTTTCGGCAGTCACCTCCGCTGCCTTCATCTGGTGAGCTGTCATCGCGAAGTAGCTGCCGCGACGGTTCGGCACCGAATCTCTTTTTCACATCGAGGTCTTTAGAGACGGGAAAGGATGGGGGGCAAGGATGGGGGCAAGGAATGGGAAGGAATTCTGCCATGGCCTTTTGAAGGAAGCATCCCGGCATTTGCCTGGAGTGATTTGGAGAAACCATGGAAAACCCAAATCTGGATGCCCAGACGGGGATTCGAACCGCCGTCCTCCCGAATGCGAGGCGAGAACGCTAACCGTTACACAGCCCCTCTCGGTGTAATGCATGGAAGGGAAAAGATAACCATGACCACAAGCCGACACTGGATTTCAGGCACAAGGGTGCAAGAAGATTCTCTCTTTTTAGTGTAAGGGTGTCAGGGATTGGAATAAGTTGCCAAGAGAAATGATGAATAATTTACCAAATACGTTGACAGGGAGTTTGAAGTTGATATTTGTAGTGAGCAATGTTGGTGGGTGCAGGAAAGAGGGAATATGGGTGTGAAGGGAAATTGCCTGCCACCGGAGTGTACGCTCAATCGCAATTTAATTATATATATATATATACAGTACAGTAACTGACGATGCCCCGTTCCATAAGGGCGGAACGCGTCTGAGTCTATATGAATTAAAAACCAGTTTCTAATAGACGGTGTTTTCATTTACGATTGTTTAATAGAAGTAAAAATTACAAAGCAACACTCAGAGGTACAATTAGCCGTCGTGATCAAGCCAACTATTATAATTTACTTTGGAATCAAGCTCAAAATTAAAATATCAAATGTATAACGCAAAGTACCAAAGAAGCATATTAAGAACGGATGATTAAACTTGTTTTAATACTGGCTAATGGGTTCCAATTAGCCAACAGCAACACACATATGTAGCGGCACTATAAACGTAATGGAAACACTCTGACTATGTAAAATCTATCATGTTCTCTGCCACAGAACATTTATACTTGTTCCTGTACCAAATTCACAGGTAAAAAATTTCAGAACGAAAAACAAAAATAAATTCTAATATTTCTAAAAGTATGAAACTAGATAATACAAATGTATTTAAAGAAAACCGAAAGATTATATTGTTGGCAACTTCTTCTACTCTATCCAAGAATTTCTATAAAATACAAACTGTATCTAATGCGCCTTTTGCTAAATCCAGTTGTAAATTTTGAGGTTTAATTTTTGTTCCGATTTCTTTTATTTGTAACACAAATACTTTTTTCAATATGGTTGTTACTCATCTACACGTATTTATATTAACCGCGAAATGTTCCAAATACCAGAAGTTCTCGCTCAGTAGGGATCTGTGGATAAAGATTAATAAATAAATGAAACGAATAAGTACTAATGACAAATTAAATGCTGGTTACTACGAACTGAACAAAATTAATAAGAAATTAAATTATATGCTCAAAATAAGACATAATTTTATAAAACTGAATAGTTGTTTTTATGAATAATTGTCACGCCGATGCAATTGAATTTGTTGTTTTATTTGCCGAACGCGTTTCACTTCATTCTCTGAAGCATCTTCGGTGGTTCTGTATTTTTCATTGGTCACATATGCTTGTAATTGTACAGTGTTTCAGCGTCGGTTATTTTGTAGCACCAGTTCGCATTACAGGTGTTGGTTGCATCTTTATGAATAATTGCGTAGCACTTTCACCGCACTTTAATACATTGATTTCTGATGGCTTGCATTTGTTTTACTCACAAATGTAGAATTCAATATTATTACCAAACACCTGAATGCAAAATGCTGCTACAAACATTACTGATGCTGAAAAACTATACAGGGTGTTACAAAAAGGTTACGGCCAAACTTTCAGGAAACATTCCTCACACACAAACAAAGAAAATATGTTATGTTGGACATGTGTCCGGAAAACGCTTACTTTCCATGTTACAGCTCATTTAGTGATACAATACGCCATTCTCCAGGGCTGCATCAGCGCATCAGGGATTCCATGCGACGGAGGGTGTGATGCATGTATCCTCGCTAACGGAGGACATTTTGAACATTTCCTGTAACAAAGTGTTTGAAGTCACGCTGGTACGTTCTGTTGCTGTGTGTTTCCATTCCATGTTTAATGTGATTTGAAGAGAAGTAATAAAATGAGCTCTAACATGGAAAGTAAGCGTTTCCGGACACATGTCCACATAACATATTTTCTTTGTTTGTGTGTGAGGAATGTTTCCAGAAAGTTTGGCCATACCTTTTTGTAACACCCTGTATAATTACAAGCATATGTGACCAATGAAAAATACAGATCCGCTGAAGATGCTTCACAGAATGAAGTGAAATGCTTTCGGGAAATAAAACAACAAATTCAATTGCATTGGCATGACAATTATTCATAAAAATTTATCCTATCGCAATTGAGGAAATGGCCCCCAATATCCAGATGTATAGGCTAGGTTTGATCTGTTAAGAACAATGAGTATAGAAACTGTAGGTTAAGATGACCGTCCGGCCATTCTGATTTCGGTGTTCATGGTTTCCCGGAATCAATTCAGGGTGTAACCTTCGGGCCCTCCATCCACCTGTAGTAATTCTAGGCTAATGTATTAATTATCAGACTTTCTCAGTGATTGTGTTCTTTCACGTTCAGCAAATCACTTATTAATAGTAAGGTAGTGGAGGACAGTGACAATTACATAAGAATATTATACTGAGTTGACAGATGAATCACACTATTCTCAGCAAAGTCTGTTATATTTAACTGAGCGTGGTGGGTGAACGGTTAACGTTCTGACCTCGAATTCGGGAGGACGCAGGTTCGAATCCCCATTTGGGCATTCAGATTTGGGTTTTCCATGGTTTCACGTAATCTCTCCATGTGAACGTCGGGATGCTTCCTTCAAAAAGTACATTGCCGAAATGCTTCCCGTTCCTTGTCCCCAGTCCCATCCCGCCTCGAATGACCTTAGGCGTCGACGAGGGGTAAAAACATAAGTAAAAAAAAAAAATTGTTGTATTAAGGTGGATTGGGCACAAAGATAGTCACTAGACATTGCAACATGTAATTCAATTCATGAAGTTCGTAGAAAATTGTTCAGTAGCCAACAGTTCAACAATTAAACTCTTTTCCCAATCACAATTACTTCCGATCACACACGCACTTCAGCAAGTTCATGAAAATCGTACAAACAGGTATTCAAAATACTAACAATTTATCTTCATAATCACCGTAGCAAAAGTGAGCCTTAGTACAGAGCATGAGAGAGAAAAAAGGACTTATGTCACACTGGGCAGCTTTCTGGTGCAGACAGTCACAACAATAGATCTCACTGAGCAAAGTGAGGGCCCTATTGTGTTCAGGGGGTCTGAAATACTCTCCGGACAACTGTAAATGGGATTGTCTGATATTTATCTCAAGTTGTTGTTACCAATCCTGACTTTAATAATTTTTTCATTGTTTTCCAAGTCCCTCTACCTTATTGACGAACCAACAGATAATACCCCTCTCAATAGATGAATTGTGTGTTTGTGGGGGTGATACGATGGTCTGCTGTTCTTCGCGCCAAACTAAGGGTGGGCCCATGGTGTCTGGCTTCTAAGAAGGGCCGGCGCTAGGATTCTCGGGCCCGGAGTCAGCGTTCTTAGCAATCACGTAACCAGTTGGGATCCCCGCTCAGGAGAGATGGACGATCTTTTCGACCATTTCAATCCCCTTTTTTTTTAGCTACAGCGGCAACGGGCGGATTCTTGGTGTATGGTGTGAGGGGCCTCTATAGCCTTTGATCGCCCATCCCCTCTATAAAAAAATCAGACGGCGGACCTCGGGTACATTTGACACTCTTACCCCTCTCTCCCCTCCCCCCCCCCCCCTAACACCGGCCCTGCCTCTAATTTTCACCTTCGTGCCATAATGGCTGCCACAGCTGCGTCCTAAAATTCCAAAATAAATTATACTACATGCCTCACTCCCGCTACGGCAATTTTCATATTAACTTCTTAATCCTGTACCTTAGAGTCCCTAATTTTAATATTTACACTTTCATCGCCTTTATATGTATCGTTACACTACAATGAAGAATGTCGAAATAGTTCTCCCAAATGGCCATGCCCGACTTCCTACCCGTTATTTTCTTCCTATCCCTTCCCGAATTAACAAAGTGGACAAAGTTAATTATACGACGCGGTTAAAACGCATACTCTAAAGTTATGCTACACCCTGTCCCTAACTACTTTCTGTCGTTATGTTAACCAGATGTTTAATAGCAGGTCGTTGAAGCACCGTCATACTGGATAGATGGAGAGACATCTACCGCCAGATTCACTTTGCAGTCAGCTTACCGACTATACAGCCTGCTTCAAATGTTAATGCTGCGGAGGCGTGTACTTTACGCCTCTGAATAACAGATCCCTCAAACAGAATAATATAGCACACATTAGTGCAACGCTGATTCCCTCCAAAAACTGGTGGTCATAGGTCCACGACATGTCATATCCTTTGATGGATCAACATAAATGTAGATTAACGTATTATTTCATTTCGTAACAACTAGGGTTCGGGCCTTTATAACCAAAAATTTAGAGAAATATGTATGTAAGTATGACCTTAACAATGCGTAAATATGACCTATAAATAGTAAAATATGACCGGACATTTAAATTTGCTGTACATAAAAATCAGTGCTAGGTTTAGCGAGAAAAGATTTTTTTATCTGCTTAACGTCTCTCTAACAGCGAGGTCTTTAGAGACGGGAAAGGATGGGGGGAAAGGAATGGGAAGGAATTCAGCCATGGCCTTTTGGAAGGAAGAATCCCGGCATTTGCCTGGAGTGATTTGGGAAACCATGGAAAACCCAAATCTGGATGCCCGACCGAGAAAAGACAAGAAAACAGCAACTGACATTAGGTCAGTTACGAAGGTCACAGACATCTTAGAGAAGATAGCATCCTTGAAGTGGCAATGGGCCGGCCATATTGCGCGGAGAAAAGACCAGAGGTGGAAAAAAACAGTGTTAGAGTGGAGCCCACGAGATCACCACAGACCAGAGAAAGACCACCAGTCTAGTTGTGTCGCTTTCATGTAGACAGCATAATTTGCTTCCATGTACTCACTGCGCCACTAGGAAATTAAATTTCTAACCGTTTTGATGAAGTATCTTTAATTTGACATAATTTGCAAATAAGTAAGAACTTTTTCTTCTGAACTAGAATACTCCTCTCCAAATTCCTTTACATATCTCTATAACTTCGCACTTTCAGAAACTTTTGCTTTCAGCAAGGCGGTACTCACTCATCCACTGAAGATTTAATACTGACCGGACATTATTTTCAAAAATATTGGCGACAGTGAGACATTGAATAACGCGGATCGATACAGACATGCATCTGCTGCGTTATCGAGATTAAAAGATGGGCAGAACAAAAAAATACACACACACACACAAAACAAAAAAACACAAAAACAAAAAAACACAAAAACAAAAAACATAAAAAACCACTGAAACTCACAAAACAAAAAATCTTTTATCAAACTTCCTAAATACTTCAATTCTTTTAATATCCTGTGTACAAAGAATATTGACCCCGTTGCTGGAAGTGAATTTGCTGAGCATTTGACCGATGCATCTGAAAAACAATAGCGTCTGCTTTGAGTCATTCCATTAGAGACAGAGACAGCACTGGAGCAGGGGGCGCTGAAGACAGTTGCCAGAGGGCAGGTTGTCGGGAGTTTGTGGCGCTCCCCCGCGGGGGTGGGTGGGGTCGTGACCGGGGTCATTTCATTAGCTGCCGGACGGGGTCTGCGGGGGTGGTGTGGGGGGGGAGGGGAGTGGGCCGACGGATGCGTCCGGCCCCGCTAATGCATCAGCTATAAACTACCCCGCCACTCCCGCCGCTTCCATTAACACGCAGTCGCACGGTCGCCATGGACACCGTCGCAGATGGACCCCGCTGTCTTTCTGTTTAACCCTCCAGCTCCCTGTGAAAAAAAGGGTGAGAGGATTGATGTGAAAAATCTACCAACAAACTGGAGGGTACCGTAATTTCAGTCCTACCTGTCTTGATTGACAACATTTTCTATCACAACATTAAAATATGAAACAAAAATAATAACAGATCCTTGAAGTTATAGCATCTTCTCGATTTAACGTTCAGTAGTTTCATTTAAAACTGTAGAGTGGTCTGGACACTCAGTGGTTAAAGCGTCAAACTAGAGATCGAAAGATCCCCGGTTCGAATCCCTGTCTCGGCGGTGATTTTAAAAGGCCCTAAACTTAACCATAACCTTATAATCTACATCTTACTGCTTATCCTTGACATCACAATTCTTTTACTTAATACTTTTTACCCTTTCTATCTTAATTAAACAATATAAAAATTACTATCTTGGCTCTCCGGTAGAGCGGCGTCGATTTGTTAAAATCTAACGTTTCGGTCATCGGGCTGTGGCCTTCATCTGAGAGCAGTCTTCTGATGAAGGCCACAACACGAAGGCCGAAACGTTAGGGTTTAACAAATCGAAGCGGCTCCACCCGGACAACCAAGTTAATACTTACGACGATCGCGGAAGCCTGCGCAACTATTTGAATATACAACTTCTCTCTTTGGTCAGTAAGCAATCTACAGCATTTCATTTTACTCTATAGTGATCCTTAACATTTTCCGCCAGGAAGGAAATACGGGTTTCGACATCTTTTTATACAAAGATCCCTTATCATCCTTATTCTCACCTGAAATTAACTTTTATACTGTTCCTGGAGTTATTTAATGATTTCTCCGTTTAAATAACACCAATAATACTGTATAATCTTTCTGAAATACCTCCTGTATTATTCCACACTATACTTAACTTTACACAGTATGAGCAATTAACATAT
>JARYHS010009837.1:0-39212 GCA_031002005.1 Vandiemenella viatica | reverse complement strand
AACAGAGCCCATAATAAGATCAAGTTTACTACTGAGATTGAAATCGACAACCAGCTACCGTTCCTGGATGAATTAGTTACAAGAAATGATGATGGCTCCTTGGGCCACCGAGTATACCGAAAACCAACGCATACTATAATCGGTACCTCCACGCTGATTCTCACCATCATCCAGCGATCAAAAGTGGAATTTTAAAAACATTACCTCTCCGTTATGCGACGAAGTGAGTATAGCCGCTGAAAAGAGAAATTGAAAGGAGACATTTCTAGCCATTGGCTATAGCGTGGCTGCTTGTAATAAAGCCTTGGCATGCCTTGATCACTCCACTTTGTCTCACACTGCAGCATCATCGGCGGAGAACAACAAACTACCTGACAAGGCAGTGGCCGTCCTGCCATACATCCAAGGAGTGACGGATATGATTGGTCGACTGCTAAAAGAGAAGAACATCTGTCCCGTATACAAGGCACCTAGGAAATTGTCCAGCATCCTGACCAGCGTGAAAGACAAGAGAGAACCTTTGCAAACACCAGGGGTATATGAAATTCTTTTTAGTTGCGGCAAGGTATACATTGGGGAAACAGGACTCACCGTTAAGGAGAAGCTCAATGAGCACATCAGGCATTTGAAAAATAACGACGCAAGCAAGTCCGCTATAGTTCTACATTCAGGCGATAGTGGCCATTCAGTTTTATTTGATAAGACCAACATTATAGCTATTGAGAGCAGACGGTGGCCTAGGCGTGTAAAAGAAGTGTTAGAAATACAAAAACGGCCGAACAACATGAATGCCGACAGTGGTTTGCAACTTGACCATATTTGGTCATACTTGCCCAGGAAAACCCAAGACGAACGACCCCATCCTACCGCCTTCATTGAACACCGCGGACGAATAGCGTGCGCGCTAGCTTCCTGCTACTATATAAGACAATAGCGGCAACTGATCAAGCAGTGTTCTAAAGAAGGCCACAGCACGATAAAGTTCCCCTCAGTATTCTATACCAGCCATCATTAAGACCATCCTAGATGGTCATAGTCCTGGTTTTCCCCCCGAAAGTGAAATAAAAAGTGTCCCAAAAAATAAACACCCTATCCTAACATCTAGAAGTTATACTACCAAAGGTAGTGGAACTTCAACCACAGCCGCAGAGGAAGCGGAAAAAAAAGGCAGAAATGTTAGGTTTTAATATATCGACGCGGCTCCACCAGGAGAACCAAGATAATACTTCTTAATTCCTATTTGTAATCAGAATCAATTACAGCTTCCGAATATGATTTTTTGTTAACAATTTGATTTATTTAAGTGTTTTAATCGCAGTAATGAATCCCAAACTAAAGTATGGAATAGTTTGTTTTGTCGATAATCTATTTTGAAAATTACCACTACAAAACCAATGATTATATTGAATTGCTTAATGTTTATTTTTGGCGGTCGTAGACCCAGATGAAACAGGAGGGTTGGAGGAACCGGCTGGTAAACTACCCGCCGTAAAAAATATACATTGCTCACAGAGATACACTATCCTTGGACACTGGACGGCTTTCAGCGATGAAGACCATGGCAAGGAAAAAGAAGAATGAGTTCAAGAAGCAAAATATACTAAGAACAGCGAGCTGGAACATCCAGTCCGGGCACAGAAAACACCAAGAGAATATACAACAAATTCAAGATAAAAATACTTACATCTGCGTCATATTCAAAAAGGGGTAAAGTAATAACTGTCGTTATAGACCATTAGAAATACTAGGGCATAGCAGCTGGTATTAGATTATGTAATAACTAAAAGGCCCCTTCATCCTAATGAAATACTTGTGTTAAGAACAAAGAACTGGATTGATATAGGAAGTGATCAAAGTTAAGTGACGTGCAAACTTAGATAAACTTGTACGATATTTATGTTTAAAAAAAAACCAAGAGCCTCACTAAACAAATTTGAAATCGAAAGGAAATGGGTTCTTTATCTTTAGGTTAAAGCCGAAACTAATACAATGTTACCTAATAATGTCAAGAAAAATAGATGAACAATGAATTAAATTTCACATTAGAATAGCTTATATTGTTAAAGAGGCAGTAGAAAACCGTGCAATATCATCAAGCCATTATAACTAAACATTATGGTTCAAATCTGGCAATTAAAGATTTAGAGGTAAAACAACTGAAATCTGTTCAAGATATCAACGTAACAGTGTAAACTTAAAATTAGGAAAACAAAAAATAAAAAAGTTTGGGAGAAATATTCCCAAGATTTAGAACATTATTTCTGGGTACATTAGAAAATATAAGTCTAGTGACGAATAACAGATTAGAAGCAAAGGATACAATAAAAACGAATTAATGGAAACAAGGTTTTTTCCAAAATCATAATCACAAAAAGTTTAGAAGATCACTATGGAATAAAAAAATTGAGATAAGAAGATATTTATGAAATTACGTAACAGGAAGTTGAAGAAGAAATGCGAACACTAATGAACAGAAAAGCTGTTGGTCCTGATAGCATAACTAATAAGATGATAAATTATTGCGGGGGAAGGGGAATGAGAGATGAAATTAATATTTACATTGACTGAAATATATCAGGTAATTGTAGACAGTGAAAAAATGACAACAAACAGGAAAAGTAATCTCAGTTTTCACGAAAGGGATAAAATCAAATCTGAAAATTATGGTGGTATAATTCTGATAAAAAGTGTGATCAAAATCTTTACAAAGATACTCCAGAATAAGAAATAAAGAACAGTAAAATTTGAAGTATAATCACAAAAGTGTAGGAACAACAGGTCAACTACAGATGCACTGTTTATTGTCAGACAAGTAGTCGAAAAAAAGATTTGAATACCGTACATCTACATCTACATCTACATTCATACTCTGCAAATCACAAAAATTGTGGGTGGCAGAGGGTGCTAAGCACCAATCCTAAACCCGCCCATTCCAATCATCTGTACATTTACAGATTTGACTAAGGTTTTCGACAGAATCAGACTGCAAGATGTTTTGCAAATATTGAAAGAAGAAGAAGTACATAACCAAATAAAAATGTTAATTGAAGATCTGAATATAAATTGTGTCCATAAAATCAAGTTTTATGATGAATAAATAAAGATGTTAATTAATAAAGTAAAAGGATGGATAGACTCGTTAATTTTTTTTTATATTCAATATCATTAAAAAACAAAATAAAAAAAAGCCTATCAGCGTTTGTTTCTTGATGACGTAATCCTCATGACAGATGAGAATAATCTTCAAAGACCGCTATTCAGATTTAAAGTAGTAGCATGAAAATACATTATGGTCAGTAACATTCAAAGTACAAACAGTAAGACCCTATGAAAAGAGCCTCCAAATAGGATTCAAATTGGAAGTAAATGAAGAAATCGCAGAACAAATTAAGCACTGTGATTACTCAATTTACTAGAAATAAGAATTTGTACCAAGAAATTAAAAAAAATCAAACAATTAAGACATTAAGGGTATCAGGCTAATTAAAAACTCTGATATGGCGGAACATGACAGATAAAGCTCTATTCTGTCATGTTCCGTCATATGAGAGTTAGGGACTCATAAACTCACAACAAGCGCTATGGCGAAGAAGCCATAACTGACACGATAAAAAAGAGCTGTTAGAAAACAGTAAAATGAATACATTAAGAGCAATAACAAGAAATAAATGCTGAGGGATAGGTTCTCTGTTTTAAAAGAGAAGCAGACTGGTAAAAGAAAGAAGAAAATATTGGAATGAACTTGAAGAAGATAGAATGGACGAAGAATGAATGGTTAAACTAGCAACATAGTGGAAAGAGAGAGGAAAGATAGTTGAAAAGCAATGAAGTGTTCATCAGCAACTTCACGAACAAGAGAGGCAAAAAAGGAATAAACGAAACAGGCTGTAATGTACTAGAGAAGTATAATTTATTCTGCTTGAACCCAAATTTTCCTGATTATACTTCTTTAATTGATCTCTCCAGTCCTTAGAATTTTTTAAATCCTTTTATAACTAATTGATTCAAAGCTTTTGCCAAAACTTTAGTATATCTCGTCACAATCTCCTTGCGAAGATCATCTAAATAAACGCTAAAATGATTGTAGTAAATTAAGAATATTATATGTTTGATATATATGTAACCTCTGTAACCACCTTGGGTAGTTTGCATAATAGAGGTCGGAAATCTCGGCTTTCTTGCGGAAAATGTGTGGATGAACTGGGTGTATCTTCCTCTGTAAATTCTCTCTAATCCATCTACAATATTCATACATTGGGCATTGTACCTTCCGAATTTTAGCAAGCTGATTGAGTATTTTATTCCCAACAACTCTCTAGTGAACGTTTCCTACTCAGTTATTCAGTGGGTCATTATTTTACATCAAGATTATTTTACCCTGAACAAGATATCACATAAAATTTTAGCATATTTTATTTCAAGGAGATACCCTACGGTTGCTTACTTCACACCATGCTGCTTAGAAAGCGTTCATAAACCACGTAGCTCCATTTTGGCCTCATGTGAACCCCCCTCCCCCCACGTAGCCCGACGTGGCTTTTGTCTCTACCCCCCCCCCCCTCCCACGTAGCACGTAGCTTTTTTCCATATTGATTCCAGAAGACATTTTGCACTGTTTTCTCTTGTCAGATTATTATAAATTACGTACAGGGATAATTAAATGATGGAAATAAATATTTACAAGCTTCTGTGTGTTCTGTATCTCATTTTAACTATCACAAATAATATGAAAGCTACGTGGCATAGCTCGAAACCCCCCCCCCCCCTCCCACATAGCCCAGCGTAGCCAACTCCTTCCTCCCTAAACCGAGCCACGTAGTTTATGCACAATCCCTTATCATAACTGAGGAACCAGCGGTCTTTTTGTGAATAGTTAAGTAATATAATTTATGACAAAACATTTACCAGCGTTTTCTTTTTCTTATAATTAATGCCTACTATCTGTTGAGGGAGTTTGTGATTATGTCTTATTTCCACATATCGAAATCTGTAGGGGACCGTTTATAATGGCATTGTGCAAAAACTACCGAACAGGTTTTATTGCAGTTTTCACAGTCTGCACTATAATCGTCCGATAAATGAAAATATGATTTATATATTATTCATTTTGATAAGAGCATGGAAGTATTGATGCTGCGGCTGATAGCCTTATTTTTTGGACAAAATGTGATGAATTTTACATATATTATCATATTTTAAGTTATTTAACATTTATCAATAATGAACAGAAAGAGAAATGAGCATTACAATTACAAGAACAACGAGAACAGATTTTCTGAACATGGTTAGGTAACTGTCTGTCATAATATTAATAGGCCAAAACCATCTTGTTCGAAAAATTCACTTCAGACAATATTACAAAATTATGAGCCCTTGTTTACGATACACTGTTTGTTATAGAAATTAACTGATAATTTTTTGTCACGAGAAATCATGTGGAGTGTGCAATCCACTCGTTCGTGGACTCTTATGTAGTCCCAAATTATTCAAACACAACTGATTATTAACTGAAAATGATTTCCGAGGGAATTTAACATTAGTCCTCTACTGTTCGTGCAAGTTTCCTTGCCCGCATGAAACACTGCAATGGGTTATACCAGGGGCTCCCAAAGTGTGCGCCGCTGCGCCCCAGGTTGCCATCAGGAATAAGCAGGGACTCCTTCTACGTTTGTACACCTATACAGTCCTACACCCCTCTCATCCTCCGCAGCGCCAACAGTCGACCCGTCTGCGATCTTATTCATTCAGTACAAAACATATGCATGTGCGACAAAGTCGATTGCTTTGTTTTAAGTATGTCACTTTGTGTTTACATAAAAATTTAGCCCCAAAATGAAAAGATATTTATTAAATAAGTAAATCGACAGTTCAAGTGACAATGATCAAGCATTGAAAAGTGGTAAGGAAGCAAAAGTAGACTTAAACGATAAAGAAAGATCCTAAACTGTGCTCTGAAAATTCTTGTGCCAGATAGTATGTTCCCAAGTAAACTAAAGTGACAAAAATCTCGAGACCATTCAGCCGACCATGGTAGAAAAATCTTGCGATTATTTTAGCAGGAAGTTACAAATTTTCAGAAGCAAACAAATGTGCTAGATGAAAAATCTTCAGTACCTAGCAGCGCTCTTCTAGCGTCTTTCAAGGTGGCATACACTGTCGCAGAAGAGCTTACTCTTCCGCCTGCTATTAACATAGTTAATATTATGACTGGAGAATCGGTGGAAAAAACTAATTTCTAAGATGCCTCTGTCCAACAAAACTATTAGTAAAAAGAATCCATCAAATTGCTGAAGATGCCAATGATCAATTGATATAGAAAATAAAATGCAAGTAATTTTGACAGTAACTTGATGAGACTACTGAAATTAAAAATACAGATGCCTACCTTATTTATTAAGTGCGCTTTCTGGATATTATCATTAAAGAACTTCTGTTCTGCAAGGCTATTATTGAAAGCGCAAAGGCTCAAGATTTGTTTGAGGTACCTAACAAAATTATGCCGGTAACTGAAAATGATATGGATTGGATAAAGTGCATCGTGGTGGTGCTCGATCAATGTCTGGCTGCTATGGTGGATTTCAAGCACTTATTTCCAGCGAAGCACCGCTATGTGGACTCATTGCATCATTCATGCCGAAGCTCTTGCATCAAACTCGATGAGTTCTCAATTTAACTTGGTTTTAGAACGCATCAAAGACGTAGTAAACTACATAAAACGAGGCCACTGAAATCCAGATTGTTCCAGAATTATGTTGACATGGGAGTTGGACATGCGGCCTTGATATACTACTGCCTTCGAGTGAAGACGTCTTATTCCGTGCATTCGAGTTACGTCAAGCAATTCGCACTTTCCTGCATGAGAAAGATTGTTCAATCTCAAGGTACCTCGCCGAAACAGTCCTTATGCCAAAAACATTTTTGTGCAGTATGTTTCACAAACTAAATGCTTTTAGTTTGTCTCTGTAAGGCAATAACATAAACATCTTAAAACTTTCGGAGAAGACGACGGCGTTGAGGAAAAAGGTGCTGTTCTGGAAAAAGTTCACTGAATGGTTTCCAAAATACTTTACGGAAGATAATGCAGAAAAATTTCCATGGATCTAAGATCCATTCCATGCTCATGCTTCTCCAGACATTACTTCTCAAATGAAGAAAATCTCATTGAACTCTTTTGTGACAACAGTCTGAAGACAAAATTTGCTTGTTCCGATTTGTTAGATTTTTGGATAACGGTGAAAAATTAATATCCAAGTTCAAAAGCTATAAGAATTCTCATTTCTTTTGAACATCTTATTTATGCGAAGCTGGATTTTCAGATGAAGCTGTAATAAATAGCAAATATCGCCCAAAAAATCAATGTGGAGAAAGAAATGACAGTAGCAGATCAAATCTTACCTCACGATTTGTAAAAATGTGTGGAAATCACTTAGCTCACACGCCGGGATTACTAGGTTCTCATTGACTGTTATCGCCGTTTGTATTTCTATATTGTTCTATCTATTATTATAAAATCCTTTTGAAAAAAGTTGTTTTGATTTCTATGCCTCATTAGAGCCATTTCACACATACTTTGACAAGGGCACCACTACAAAATACTGATACTTCAAGCACGCCGTGAACTGAAAGAGTCTGAGAACCCCTGGTCCATAGTGTTAGAACCGTTAGTGAAATCAACTGTACCTTGTCCATTTGCTATGTCACTCTACCCATTCAAACTATTGATTGCTATACACGTTGGACCACTCTGCTATAGTGATATTTACTGTTAGATCAATTTTTGCACCTTTGCAAAGAAACTTGTACAATTAACTTTACGTTTGGACCTCACTTCTCCCAAGTTCACCTCTGCACCATGCCAAGTCCATTCGTCGAATTCTGTTTCAAGAGTTATTGTCCTTGCTCTCCCGAAACGAAGTTGCTTCGTTAGTCCGCGTGAATCTTTTCTGTTAACCCATAGGCGTATCGAGGCGTACACGCTCTCGTTTGGAGTGACACGAAACAGTTTCAGATTACCCGTGTCTGAACGAAGCTACAAAACATTATGCTAACACATTTCGCTCATTCTCCGCCGAACCGTCACGAACATTTTAGATATTCTCGTTACAAATAGGCCTGAATTATTTACGGACATTTCTACCACCACGGGAATAAGTGATCATAAAGCTGTAATTGCTACAGTAAAATTAACAGTCGAGCGCAAAAAGAAAAAAGAAAGGGTCGTTTACAGGTTCGAAAAGGCCCCAAAGGAGAGTTTAAGAACGTTTTTGAGGGATAAATACACTACCTTTGTAGAAGGAAGAGGCTCGGTTGAAGAGATGTGGCTTCGATTCATAAATATAGTCAGGGATGGTATGGACTTACATATACCGAAAAGGACAATCAGGGACGGGAACGATCCCCCGTGGTATACGCGTGAAGTCAAAAGGTTACTTAAAAAGCAAAGGAAGATTCATGCACGCTCAAGAAGGACGATGTATAGGATTGATTTAGAAAAACTAGCTGAGTCAAGAGGACAGGTCAAGAATGCGATGCGCGAAGCCTTCAATGACTTTCGATGCAACTCACTTTCCAAGAGCCTCATTGAAAATCCAAAGAAATTTTGGTCGTATGTAAAAAAAAATAGGTGGTTGTGACAACAAAATGCCAGTTCTACTAAAAGTCGGTCGGGAAGTTGATGACAGCCGCGACAAGGCTACCGTATTTAACGCCGAATTTAAAAATTCCTTCACTGACGAAAACATGGAAAACATTCCCGTTTTTCCACGGCGTGTTGAATTTGAAATGGATCCAGTACAAATTGATAGTGTAGGTATCATAAAGCAATTAAAGCTCCTGAAGTGGGGGAAGGTGCCGGGTCCCGATGGTGTACCAGTAAGAGTATTTTCGGAATACGCGGAAGAAATAGAACCATTTCTGTCAGATATATTTCGTAAATCTTTAGAGGAAAGAAAAGTACCTTCTGACTGGAAAATTGCGCAGGTGATTCCCGTTTTCAAGAAAGGAGATCGGAGAGATCCTAGGAATTAACGTCCGATATCGCTAACATCTGTTTGCAGTAGAATTCTGGAGCATGTCATATGCTCTAACGTTATGAAGATTCTAGATGAAAACGAGCCACTTACAGCATACCAACACGGATTTCGGAAGAACCGATCATGTGAAACGCAACTGGCTCTATTTTCGCATGATGTAATGAAAGTTATTGATGCGGGATCACAAGTTGATGCTATTTTCTTGGACTTTCAGAAAGCTTTTTACTCTGTACCACACAACCGACTCTTAGCGAAGATCCGAGCGTACGGTATATCTGATCAGATTTGCGAATGGATACGCGATTTTCTAACTGGTCGGTCACAGTATGTCGTTGTAGACGGGGAAGCCTCTTCTAAACTAGATGTTACTTCGGGCGTTCCTCAAGGAAGTGTAATAAGACCACTTCTTTTCTTAATTTTTATAAACGATCTCGGTGACAACGTTAATTGCAGGATGCGATTTTTTGCTGATGATGCACTTATTTATAGGGAAGTGAGGTGCTCCGACGATTGCTTAGAAATTCAGCGCGATCTGGATGTTATTTCGGAATGGTGCCGTGAATGGCAGCTTACACTTAACTGTAAAAAGTGCAAGGCAATGCACATAAGTAATAAAAAGACCCCGCTTGCTCTGGAGTACAAAGTTAACAATTCAGTTGTTGACACTGTAGATTCCCTGAAGTATCTAGGCGAAAAGTACAAAGCAACATGAAATGGGACTTGCACATAACTTCCGTTGTAGGAAAAGCTAATTCCAAACTACGATTCATAGGACGTATTTTGAGAAGTTGTAATACTCATACAAAGGAAATAGCGTACAAAACACTAGTGCGTCCGCATTTGGAATACTGTTGTGGAATTTGGGATCCGTATCGCAAGGGATTGATTGACACATTAGAGAAAGTACAGAGAAGAGCCGCTCGATTCGTGACTGCTAGTTACAGTCCTTACGTAAGTGTCACAGAGCTAATTCGTGGGTTGGGCTGGGATTGTTTGGCGGACAGACGACGTCGTTTTCGTTTGAATTTGCTGGAGAATATGCGAAAATCTTTAATTTACGAGTGCAACGAAATACTTCTTCCGCCAACCTATTTAGGTCGCAATGACAGGAGGGTTAAGATTAGAGAAATAAGATGCCGTACTGATTCATTTATGTATTCCTTCTTTCCTAGATCTGTTCGGGATTGGAATGCGCAGAATTAGGATTGGTGCTTAGCACCCTCTGCCACCCACAGTATTTGTGATTTGCAGAGTATAGATGTAGATGTAGATGTAGAACGGTTTCAGTGCCAGGCAGGCTCGGAAGCGTCTTCTGAGAATTTTCCCTGCCGAAAAGTAACCTATGGCCATGGTCTCAACTCTCAGTAGAACGGCCACCCCGAAATCCTAACTTCACTGTTCGCTTGACCAACGCCCGTCTTGCAAACTTACACCCTTAACAATTTTCTTTACCACTCATTTTACTTAATTAAAGATTAAAGCATTATTCATCCAAAAATAATTGATATTTTTTCACTGTTAGCAAAAATTTGATAGTTCAGTTCACTTGAGGATAAATTATTACAGTCCAAGCTGTCGATAGTAATGGAGCTGTGCTCACATAACCGGATGACGGGGCAGGAACATCTCAGATGACATGCAAAAAAGATTCTTAATACAAACCAGAAGTTGCACATTACATCGAAGATTAATAAGACTTAACAGTCGCTAAAATATTATAATAGTTTTTCTAATGTTACCATTCGTTGTTTGTGGCTTAAGAAAATTATTTCTTGACAAAAATTTGTAAGAACTGAGTGTGATTTTTCGTGATAACGGACGTTCAGTTTTCCTCTTTAGATACCACGAATATTGTCGATAAGTCAAGTAAACTCGTATGGTCGACATGATCTGGTGATGACAGGTTTTCTTATCGGCTGCGAAATTCGCCACCATCGCAGTTGGCTAGCCTAAGCCGGTAGACCTACTGGATGTAGGGGACTTACAGTTAGACCTGGAAACATGGAAGCGTTCGGGTGTACTTCACATTATACAGCTAGTTGTGCCAGAGCTGAAGGTCGGGATAAGGGCTTTCGGAGTCTGAAGCGTCGTACACATTCAGATTTCCTTGGTTTTCCGAAATCAGTCCACGCAAATGCCGGGATGACTGCATTAAAAGGACGATCATATTTTAATCTCAATCCCTTCGTGGTTATAATGACCATTACGTCGACTGCACCTGGTCTCGTATTTTGGAGGACGCAAGTTCGAATCCCCATCCGGATATCTAGATTTGGCTTTCCCATGATTTTCCCAAATAATTCCAGGCGAATGCCGTAATGGTTCCTCCAAAAGGAAAAATTATAATCATTTTTGGTAGAATCTGTTAGCGAACCATCTTGAAAATCTCACTGTACTACCAACACATGCAAATATACGCACATATGTTACACGCATTCCTACGTCACTTCACCACCTTCTCCCAACGCCCTCACTGCATTTTATTTGTCATAGTTACAATGAGGTCTAGAACACACAACAGCATGTAAATATTTATTTCCGTCATTTGATTATCTCCGTATGTAATTTACGATAGTCTGACAAGGGACCGTGTACAAACTACGTGGCTGAAAGGCTACGTTGGGATACGTGGGGGGAGGGGGGGTTCCGAGCCAGAACTCACAGCATGTGAATATTTGTTTCCCTCAGTTAATTATCTCCGTATGTAATTTACAATAGTCTGACAAGAGAAAACAGTACAAAATGCCTTCTGGATCAAAAGGGAAAAAAGCTACGTGCTACGTGGAAGGGGGGGGGGGGGGGGCAAAAGCCACGTAGGGCTACGTGGGGGGGGGGAGTAGAAGGGGGGGTTCACAGGAGGCCATAATGGAGCTAAGTGGCTTATGCACGCTCCCCAAGAGAAAAACGGTACAAAATGTCTTCTGGAATCAACAGGGATAAAAGCTACGTGCTCTGTGGAGGAAGGAGGGGGGGGGGGTGGAGACAAAAACCACGCCGGGCTACGTGGGGAGAAAGGGGGGGTTGACAGGAGGCCAACATGGAGCTATGTGGTTTATGGACGCTCCCTTGGTTGTTTTCTCTCATGATAAAAGTTTTTAGTTTTTGTTTTACTTTTCGTGCCGATTGGTACACAACAAATGTAGTTCATAACAGACTCGACGCAGATGGTGGTTTTAACCTGTTTTATTGGAATATTCTTATTTTTTGTGACTGAAATTGTATGATGTAAATTTGGTTAGACAAATTAAAATATGAAGAACATGTTTCAGATTGGAAAAAAGACAACTGCCATAGGTGAAAATTAGATCAGATGTTTTGTACATTCAGGGGAAACCTTGAAAGCAATTTTGTCAAAAGACGGCATGGGAAAACTGTGACGCTGAAGTGGAAGAACATCTGGATGCAAGGCTCGTCGAAAAAGATAAAACCAATAATTAAATCTGGAAGAAAGGTAGTGAAACGTCGATGTCGTATTTGGAGGTGAGAAACTAAAGGTAGCAGAAGAGCTCACATATTAGAGAAATGTCATAAACGAGAATCGAAGAAAGAGCAGAGAAATAAACGAAAGATGTGGTAGAGCACAGGAAATCTTTAGGTGTTTTGCAGGTCTAGAACGGAGAATAGATGTCCCGTACGAATGTATAGGAATTGCTTGCTTGACTTATTTTGTGTTGATACTAATGTAAAGTTCTGCAGTGACAGAAGGATCTGATATTAGAAGAATCCAGGCCATGTAGATAAAGTTGAAAAGGAGTAAGACTGAAGCAACAAAATGGAGAAGTTGAGAAATGTAGTTAGTGAGGAACCAGTACTGGATAAAATAGGTTTGGAACTATATGAAGATGACGAATCAAGAAAGAATGCCGAAGATAAGAAGCAGTTCGAAACTGAATTGAAAGAGCCATAGAAGAATGGATTAAGGAAGAATCTAAAAGTACACCATATATAGAAGTGAATTGGATAGAACTGACTCTGCAGAGGCTTGCGTTCCAGTCACGCCCTGGCAGTGGCCGGCGAAGAGAAAATATGCGACAGCTCACATGATGGCTACCACACATCTCGGTTTTTCAACAGTTTTCGCGCAAAAGGCGGTTCCAGAGTGAAGAGATCCTTGCGGTCCCCCACGACGTTCAGAGAAATCTATCGGCCAAGGCGGCAAAGATAACACTGCTCCGTGGGCGCAGGCGCGATAACAGTAGACAGTCGACCGCTGACCGTTGCGTTGGGCCTAGTCAGTGGGTGGCAGCATGTGGCAGAGGTTGGCTTGCCTGCTGTTCCTCGGCTTCGCCGCAGCTGTCCAATTTGACGATTTGCCCGGTAAGACGCACCTTGTGAATAAATTACAAGAGCACGTGAATTTGCGGTTCCCAGTTGCTGCTATACCAAGGCTGGTTTGGGAGGTGGGCTGACGACGTTAGTGCGATTTTGAAATGTTACTAATTATTCCATTAATACCAAATTGTATATTTGCATTCAAATTATGCAGAATTGTCCTACTAAATCTTGTTAACCTCTTTATTAATTATTCAGCCTACTAGCCTTATATTTTCTATTAGAATCAAGATAATTAACATTTAGTCCCTTACTTACTTATTTATTGTCATTTTCAAAATGATCTCATTTAGAAAATGAATCCGATACTATTGTGACTCTCTCCATATACGTTACCATAGGAATGAAACAAAATGTTGACGGGTATTTCGACTCATAATCTGGAATCAACTGAGTGCATATAATTATTATTTGTTTAGATTTTTATTCTAAGATCATTTTGTTGTAGATATCATTTAAATAAATGTGGGGAACGCGATATATTGTTAATATTCACCAATAGCTGCAGCATATGACACACCGAGGGTGGTGGGTGAGCGGTAACGCTCGGGCCTCGCGTTTGAGAGGACGTGGGTTCGAATCCCCGTCCAGCCATTCAAATTTCGGTTTTACATGCTTTCCCGAAAACATTCCAGGAGTGGTTTCTTCAAAAGACCACAGGCGAGTTTCCCGTCACCTCTTCCACCATTAATTAACTCTCGGTCGACGAGGCGTAAAGCCCGAAGAGAAAAGGGGACCTTTGACAGCGAAAAATGGAAATTAATGCTTGTATTTGTTTGTCAGTGTTTCTTGAAAACGTTTTATTAGTTTGAGGTTTGGTCAGAGTTCCATGAAACATTTTATCCCGTTTTGAATTCATTAAATTCTTGAGTTTATTTGTGTTTTTAACATGAATTTTGGGGTAATATCAAGATGGGGATACCGCTGCGGCCTCGCGTAGTAAACACACAGATCACGTGGTAAACACACAGATTACGTGGTAAATATGACATCATCGTGAAGTTTGGTCCAGGCTGCATTACAACATAAACTCAAATGATGATTGACGAAATCATATTTTATAAATATGCGTTTCGGTCGTAATGCAGCCTGGACCAAAGTTAAACATAACCATAACGCACGATATTGCAGATATCCAATTTACAGATCATATCTATAGCTGTTACTGTGTTGGTACGTGCAGACTGAATACGTTACAATGATGTAATATATACCACGCAATCTGTGTGTTTACTACACGAGGCCGCAGCGGTATCCCCATCTTGATATTACCCGAATTTTGCTGTTACAGGTTTTATTTATATTCTCATCCCGTATCGGATTTTAAAAACACACGCCTAATTTAATCTACATGTGTATGTGATGAGAGATTAAATTTCTTAGATTATCTTACCATGGAAGACCGGTAGGCCTATTTTAATTTCCACAATTTTTAATCGTTCCATACAAATACTGGGAAGGGTGGTCTGCTGGCTCTGTTAGTTAAGGCGTCTAACCGTGGACAACTTTTTTCCGTATGGCTTTACGCCTCGTCGTGGTCATTAGAGGCGGAAAGGGATGTTGGCAAGGACGGGAAGGAATTCGACCATTTCCTTTTTGAGGGACCATACCGGCATTCGATTGGAATGATTTGGAGAAACCATGGAAAACCCAAATCTGGATTGCCGGTCAGGGATTCGAGACCAGAGCGTTACCGCTCACCCACCACGCTCGTTAAGTCAAAATTAATTTTTTGTTTAAATTAAAGTCAACTAAACTTCACAGTTGCGTTGTACCTCGCTTAGTCCTTACTGAAAACTGGTGTGGCACTGAAGCTATATCTCTAGGAACCGTATGTAATATATGACAAACTAGTTACTGAGACATGGAAGAGAGTATATTAATATCTGTTGTCAATTCTGATCGTTTCTGCAGTCCTTTGGACAGATCCTCCATTAATGAAAGCCTGTCGCAAGAGTCGCCCTCTTGACAATGAGACGGAACGCAACAATTGTTTGTAACTCACAACTGCCAGCTAGGTCTGTTCTAGGGTTGTTGCGGATGTCATCTTTGCGGATGCGTTTGCGGATGCGGATGTTCAGAGCTTGACATCCGCGGATGCGGATGTGGAAAATAAATATATAATTATTTAGATTTTAATATTTTATCAAAAATAAATTAAAAATCAATCTTTTTTCATAATTAAATTATATTTCCATATAATACTGCCATATTGATTTATTTTTGCCTGATATTTCAACAACAAAAAATGTGGGATGATTTCACAAGTGAATTAAATTATTTAAATAATTACGTACATGTCCAAAAACCAGTCTTTATCATACGAACTTTGCGGAGTTCGTGGCTGGCTACACCAATTCAAGTGTCAAGCACAAGGCCACGCCACCGCTCATCTCCACGCTCGCTTTTTTGTGTTATAGCTATACGCCTCGTCGACGTCGAGGTCATTAGAGGCGTGAAAAGATCGGGTTTTGGAACGGGAAGAAATTCGGTCATGGTCTTTTGATGGAAGCATTCACCTGGAGTGATTTGGGGAAACCATGGAAAACCCAAATCTGGATGCCCGGACGGGATATTCGAACCGCCGTCCTCCCGAATGCGAGGCCAGGTCGTTACCGCCTACCCGTCACGCACAGTTCCGTGCTCGCGACCCACCTTCCCACCGCTCCAGTGGCGCATTCACAGTACAACTTGTAGGACCTACGAGTTCCGATAAAAGAACTCTTGATGGTCCGTGAAAGCCGTTACAGGTTCCTTTCGAGTCACTCAATATTTTTTCAACAAAAAATAATAAGATTATTATTCATTTTAATTTAAATACAGACTGTAAATATTCTGTAAATTAATAATAATTTCGGGTGATCTAAAAATTTCAGTGACAGAGTTTCTTATCAGCCGCGCAGTGTACCTCTATCGTTGTCACCTATTTTTAAAAGGAGACCTACAGATTAACGTGAAATTCGAGCCACAGAGCGTCCCAGCATCATAGCATTAACAAAATCTAAGCTTTGCCAGAGGTGACTGTCAATTTTAAGACCCATGAAACTTGCATCTGAGACAAGGATTTGAACAAAGGTCTTCCAGTACCCCAATCGTACGCCGTATCCGAGTCAAGAGACAAATCTGGATGTAATGACAAATAAATATTCAACCATAATAAAATCAACACTTTTTTTCTGTAGCATTTTTTTTTTTTTTTTTTTGCTATCCCAAAACACAAATGATCTTTTATATGATTAAATACATATTTTTCAGTACTTCTAAATTCAGATGCTTGCGGCGTGTGATTCGGGTATCGAAGGTCCTTGGTTCAAAATCCGGGCCTCGAATGCAATTTTTGCAGGCCTTAAAATCGACTTTCTCGTCTGGCAATGTCATTTGTTAATGTGAACATGCAAGGGCTATATCTACATTTTACGAACATCTGATGAACCTATAGTAAGGCTGAAAAAATGGACGCTTTTCTAAAGCAATCAGTAACGCTAAAACAACATTTAGTCGTAAAGGACCAGAAATTTCTGAACTTTTTGTATACGATTCTCCATATCGACCAGCCCCACACCGGTCCGCACCGTCAAAAATTAGATCCAACTAATGACTGCCGACACACGGTGCGGTGTCGTTTGAACTCACTTCAATCGAGTGAGCGACAACAATAAGAAAAGTGTCGGTCGGTGACAGTGCGGGTTCGGTGCTGTCTATTGTAGCCCGACCTTTACTTTACTTGCAAGTTTAAACTAGTAAATTCGTGGCTTAGGTAATAACACCGTTTAGTTCATTGTTACTTTTATTGCAAGATAGTCAGAAAACAATCACTTAACACCGTTTAGTTCATTGTTACTTTTATTGCAAGATAGTCAGAAAACAATCACTTTTTTGTAGGATCGTAATTTTTCACGGAGTTGAATATTAATATATTTTTCTCGGGCTTCCAGCCGTGTTAATATGATATATATATAATAAATATAAATATATATATATATATATATATATATGTGATAAAATATATTAATCACTTTTTTTGTTAGCTAAGCTACGATTGGCAGTATCTCGAATAAAGTGAAAAGAATAATACATATTGGAATGTAAACAAAACATCCGCAATACATCCGCATTAAAAATTGCGGATGCGGATGCGAAAGCAGATGTAGGAATTAATGCGAAAGTTTCGCACTTGCGGATGCGGATGCGGATATCCGTTACATCCCTAGTCTGTTCCACATCATCAATAGATGTGGATGCTAGAGATATAGTAGGCTAGAGCGCAGAGCGCATGGAATCTGTTGATTTAATTGCACAATAATATTCATGAAAACACTTAATGCAGTTCACCACATCTAGGGTGCCATCCAAATGTTAGGCAATTCTGTTTAGAGACATCAAAAGGAAAATTCACAGTATAGAAAAACTTTTATTTTTTTATGTTTGATCACACATTTTTCATTACTTTTAGATAGGTTAAACAAATACATCTTTCCGGTGTGCATTTAAATCAAATTATATATTGAACTCATTTTTTCTTCTTCTTCCACCGTTATCCCCAGCATAGGAGCGCGATTAAACGTATTTAACGGATACGTTTTCCTTATTTTCCAAAAATTTCTTCTTCTCGCTGAGCTCCTTTACTTTCAACCGTCAAGGTGCTCTTTCTTTCGATTTATGGTTTGTTGTCAAATCGATGGTTGTTGACCAGACTGCTGCATCTGCCCTGTATATCATCTGTGATTAATTTCCTGGAGATCACTTTACATGTCAAGTAGCCGATTGGATTTCATTTACTTGATAATGTGGCTGTAGAATTTCCTTAAACAATATATCTGAAATTTCCTCGAAATGCTCATATAACTCATGATGTTTCCTTTCCATCCAAATACCTCTCGAAGTAAAATCTAGGACAGGGATGACGAACCAATGGCACGCGTGCCAACGATGGCACGCGACAAAATAATTTGGGCACGGCAGTAATTAAGTAGGAAACTAATTGATATAAGTAACTTATTTTTTCGTTTATATAATTTAATATCATAGAGACAAATTTCATCGTGAACGAAACTACTGGTGCCAGATCGACTATGCGCAAAAGAGGTAGATTATTCACTTGTTTGTTGAGCGCTTTTACCAATTACGCATAGTTCTTGCATTTTTAAAACCAATTTATTTAACACAGCACCTTGGTTATGTTTCTTTGAGTTATATGTACAATTATTCTAAATGGCTAATTTGGTAAAACAAAAAATGCAAGATAAATGTAATAGAGAAGTTCAACCTTGATGGACTGAGCAATATGGCACGATTAATAAAGCGTTGTGTGCTTTATGAACAGTGTGTAGAATATCATCCGTAAAACAGCACTGTGAAACAAATCATAAATACCTTTGTCAGAAAAGCGAAACAGAATAGTTTTAAGGACTCGCTTTGAAACAGTTTGTCATATGACTCTACTTGAGGTTGCATGCTGCTAAAAGAAACAAAGTATGAACCTAATATAATTTATTTGGCGTCTAATTTTCAACAACAGAAGTTGAACTAGTTTCATTTTATTTCTCCCATTAGTCATGATTGTTTGATGGCACGTCATGGCTTCATTCAACACTTCTTTAGAAAAAATGGCACGTAGATCAACAAAGGTTCGCCATCCCTAATCTAGGATAAAGGTTTTCCTTAAAAAATTTCGGTTTTTCAATATCTTTAATCAGTGATCTATCCCCTATAATCAAACAATCTGATGCATTTAAAGGGGAGACACATCAAAGCGAGGCAACGCACGAACAGAGGCGAGGCGAGGCGAGGCGAGGCGAGGCAGAACGGTTGTCTCGTGTGTACACTTTGTTTTGCACACACTTCAGCGACGCGTGGAACGAGAAGTGTATCCGACCATTCGTTTGTCCTGAACAGTTGGCAGTGTTGTGAAGTTAGGACTATGGATATGGAGTGCGGTGGCCATTTAACGATGGCTAGTGCTGCATTCGTAGTGATAAATAGTTAATCGAAAAAAGAAATAAAAGGCGGTGGTGGGTAAATAGAGTTTTTCGAAATAAATTGTACCCTCGTGTGCAATCATTTTTAAACATAGTGATCGAAGAAATGAGTGACCATTTTCGAAACTTTGCAAGAATGTTGTCCACAGTACATATTTTTATTAGAATCGATTCGGGGAAAAAAATCGTAAAACGATACAAATTTTCGAAAAGCGGTAACCGCCGTGGAGAGGTTAGCCATAAACATCGAATTACTAGGCAACTGGTGATCCATTTACTAGCTTGTAATATGTTTTCAACGTATAGAAACGATTTTTTTCCAAGTGAACTTACTTCACGCCAAGCACCCTCTTTTTTTTTTTTTTTTTTTTTTTTTTTTTTTTTTAAAAGTGTTATGATAAAGTTTATCGTCCTTCTTCCACAATATGGGACGCCTTTTACACTCTTCACTCTTTAATAAATGAGGACACCTTTTGTCTCTCCCAACTCGTGGTTAAAAAAAGGTCTGACCAACTCGAAACAAAAAGAATAACTTCTTAACTAAAATATAGTGGTTTTGACATTGTGTCTAAACGACAACTGAGTGTCAACGTGGCAGAGGGAAGCAGACGCACGAATTTAATACTCGTTGTCCTATAATCCGAGTCAACCTCGAATTCTCGGAACGGATGACGTTTGAATCGACTCGGCTCCTTCGGCGAACGTTCCCTGGCTGTTTGCCGCGCCTCGCTACACATACGCTTCGCCTCGGACCCGTTCGTGCTTTGCTTCGTTTTGATATGTACCCGCCTTAATGCCTCCAATTTGGTTACTGTGTTATAGTGTTTTAACTTCGTATTTGATGATATTTAATTTTTGTTGTACGCGTCCCAGGTTATTCTATAGGCTTTTTGTAATTTAGATCCCTCAAAAATAGGCGTTTTGACGAAACTTTAAATCTTATTCTGAGGCAAGTCTAACTTTACAGTGTGTATTCACTTCACTATCTGAAACAGAATGGTTTCTCTGGGTCATATACTTCGTTCATTAAAAAATATTTTTGTGACTTGATCCCTGTCATAATACGTGCGGGTGAAATCTTGGCTTTTGTGTATTTTTAAGATTGATAAAGCAATACAATTAAGGAATTTATATAAGTATCCTAAAACATGGCATGCATAATGACCAAATTACTAAAACATTTTTTTTTAACGATGTATAACACGGAGAGAAACAATTTTGTTTCAGAAACAGAAGTGAATACACACTGTAAAGTACTTTGCTCAGAACAAGATCTAATAACTTTTTGTCACCAAACAACCACGACACATGACCTGTTCTGAGTCGTAACTCAAATGTAACGGTTCTATTTGAAAATCGATGGATAAGAACATTTCAGAATTCAGATCAATATAATGTGTGTCCCGTCACCGACAATGCCCACACTCTCTGAAGGTGCAAACAATGGGTTGCGTCCTGGGTAAGCAATGACGATTGCTATAGGTTTTTACTGCAACTATAAGTAAATTCCAAGTAATTTCCAAGCTAAGCATAGGAACAAAATTAAATTAAAGGTGTTGGTCTGTATGCATAAAAGAAATTTGAGGCATATAGCGTCATCCAGAGCAAAGCAATTAACCTGCCCATATGCGTCGAAACGTGTCACGTTTGGGGTTGCCATTCAATAAATTCAGGGAAAATCACCAGTGTTGGACTTTTCTTATGATTTGGAGGTAAAACCATATAGTGTACCAAATTACTTGTTTCTAGGACCACGAAGTGTATTGGAATTATGGTGTCGGAATTTCGTAGTCAATTAAGTAATCTGATCTTCTCTAGGCATATAAAGTTATTAGGGTAGAAAGCGCTTTCAGGTAGTGGTAGATATACGGAGATTTACGATTTTTTAGACTTTTTCTTACTATCTGGGCGAAAACTTTATCTGTGAACTTAATTTTAGCTTCCTAGGGATACCGAAAATAGCCTAGACGTTTGATGATCATCAGTGAATGAACGAGTGACAAAACCAGTGAAATAATTTAGTGTGTTTGATAATATTGGTGATATATATATGTATGATAGAAATTTTGACGCATTTAATGTCATTAAGCGGGAAGAAATCTAGTAGCATGTAGTCTCCCATCGTGCTCAACGTTGGCCGAATTCCGGTAGCTGTAAGGGTGTGAGAGCTATGGCGGTTGAAAGCGGTCGATCTAGGACATTTTCAGATTCCAAACAAAGATATGTGTGTTCCTAAATTTCTTTTTGCTGCCATAACTACATAGCCCAGAACAATGGTATTTATGTGTGGTGGTAGCATCGAGTCTCTCATCGTGCACTATGGAGTATGGTGGTTGCATATTGGTTGCTATGGGGTGTGGGAGATATGGTGGTTGAAAGTGGTCGACCTGGGGCACTTTCATGTTTCGACCAAAGGCGTGTGTGTCCTATATTTCAGTTTCCAGCCACGACTTCGTAGAGAGCGTCCATAAACTACGTGGCTCCGGCTGGAGAGGGGGGGGGGCGGTTTTTCCGAGCCAAAGCACGTAGCTTCTTATTCATATTATTTTTCACATTTAAATAAGGTACAGAACACACAGCAGCATGTCAATATTTATTTCAATTAATTTAACTATCTCCGTAGGTAATTTACGATAGTCTGACAAGAGAAAACAGTACAAAAGATCTTCTGGAATAAATAGGGAAAAAAGCTACTTGGGGTGGGTAAAGTAAACGCCACGTCGGGCTACGTGGGAGGGAGGGGTGGTTTACAGGAGTGTAAAATGGAGCTACGTGGTTTATGGATGCTCTCATGTCGTTGACCACTGGTGTTTGTGTGTGGTAGTAGCCTCGAGTCCCAGATCGTGCACTATATCGGTAGCTGTGGGGGCATGGGAGTTATCTTATGGTGGTAGAAATTGGTCGACGGATGGGATTTTTATATTTCGATGAAAGACATGTGTGTCCCTGTATTCCACTTTCCAGCCACAATTACTTAGCGCAGACCACTGATGTTTGTGTGTGGTAATAGCTTAAAATCTCCCATCGTGCACAATGGTGGTTTGTATGTCGGTAGCTGTTGGGATGTGGGAGATTTCTTCGGTAGTCAATCCTGGAATTGGTCTGCGGCGGTCTTCCATTCAGCTCTACACTCTGCCCTCCTCTTCATATCTACATAAATCTCCTGCAGCCAACATTTTCTATTATCTGCTTGATGTATTTTAACCGTGCTCTTCCTCGATATCTCTTTCCTTTTACCATTCCCTCCATTAGTGTTTTCACTAAGCTCTCATATCTTAAGATATGTGCAGTTAATATTGTACTACGCGTTTTTATACTCTTGTATATAAATCAGTATGCTACGATTTGCTGATGACATTGTCTTGTTAGCAGAAAGGGCTGAGGATATTGAGAACTTACTGAATGGCATGAATAAAATACTGAAGGAAGATTTTGGACTGAATATAAATCAAAGCAAGACAAAAGTGATGAAATGTAGCAGAAAATATACCAATACTAGTAGACTAAATTTAAAAATATGATCGTTTGCAATAGGAGAAGTAAGTGAATTCTGTTACTTGGGAAGCAAAATTACAACCGATGGCCGAAGCAGGAATGATGTTAAAAGCAGAATAGCACTAGCAAAAAAGAGCCTTCATAAAAAAGAAAAATCTTTTAGTTTCAGTTATTGATCTAGGAATTAGAAAGTACTTTTTAAAACTCTATGTGTGGAGGATAGCACTTTATGGTAGCGAGACATGAACTTTAGGAATACCGGAAAGAAAGAAAATTGCAGCATTTGAAATGTGGTGCTACAGAAGAATGCTGAAAATTAAGTGGACAGACAAAGTAAGAAATGAACAAGTTTTGGAATGATGGGTGAGGAAAGAAGTTGGTGGAAGAAGCTTACAGAAAGAAGAGACAGGCTAGGAGTTCATATTTTGAGATATGTTGAATTGGTTAATTTGCTGGTGGAGGGAACAGTCGAAGTTAAGAACTGTAGAGAAAGACAGAGATTAGAACATATGAAGCAGATAATTGAGGATGTGGGTTGTAAGGAATGTGTAGAGATGAAGAGGTTAGCACAAGATAGGAAGGGATGGAGGATTGCATCAAACCAGTCAAAAGACTGACGACAGAAAAAATATATATATAGAAATAGAGAGAGAGAGAGAGAGAGAGAGAGTGATACTCTCCTGCCCTCTCAAAAATTTGCTTATTAATAATCTTGTCCTTCCAGTTAATCCTTAACATCCTACTGTAGCACTATTGCTCAAATGAAATTAATGTTCTTCTCTCTTCTTTACCAACTGGCCAGGTTTCACATCCATACAGGGCATTACTCCACACATAGCTTTTAATAGTCTTTTCCTCGCTGTCCAGTTGATGTTATTTGTTGTAAAAATTCTTTTTTTTTTTTTTGTTGAACGCTATTTTTGCTTATTTTATCTCATTCTAGCTTCGTCAACCTTTGTGATTTTACTTTCTAGGTAGCAGAATTCTTGCACATCCTCCAATGTTTATCCATTAATTTTATTTTTCACATTCGAGTCTCTATCTTCGCTTTATTCATTTTCATATTGGATTCATTCCCCATTGTTTCCTCCATTCTTTCCAAAGTTTTCTTAAGATTCTCTTCACTCTCTGTTACTACCACAATGTCATCTGCGAATCGAGTCATATTTACTAGTTCTCCCAGCTTCAATTTCGTCCCTGATATTATCCAATAAATCTTGAATATAGGCTTTGAAAATTATAGGAGACAGGGCACATCCTTGTCTGACTCCTTTACGTCTACATCTATATATATACTCTGCAATTCACAAAATTGTGGGTGGCAGAGGGTGCTCAGCACCAAAGCTAATCTCTTTGTTTTGCATTCCAATCCCTAATGGTACGAGGGAAAAAAGAATTCATATAAGAATCATTGCGGCACCTTATTTCTCTAATCTTATCTTTCCTGTCATTCCGGCTCAAATAGGTTGGTGGAAGAAATATTTCACTACACTCAAAAATGAAAGTGGGAGTACGCATGTTTTCCAATAAGTTTAAACGAAACGTGCGTCGTCTATCTACCAGAGACTCCCAGCCTAGTCTACTAATCAGTTCTGTGACGCTTTCATAAGGACTGTAGCAAGCGGTCACGAATCGAGCGGCTCTTCTCTGTACTTGCTCTATACTTTCGATCAACCCCTTACGAAACGGATCCCAAATGGCACAACAATAGTCCAAATGTGGACGCACAAGAGATTTGTACGCTATCTCCTTTGTTTGTTCATTACAATTTTTCAATATTCGACCTATGAATCGCATCCTAGAATTTGCTCTACCTACCAACGAATTAATGTGTAAGTCCCATTTCATGTTCCTTTGTACTGTTACTCCCAAATATTTCATATCAATAACTGAATTGTTTAACTCATATTTCTGAACAATTGGATTATTTTTGTTAGTTATGCTCATTGTCTTGCACTTTTTACAATTTAGCGTAAGTTGCCACACAGCGCACCATGCCAAAATAATATCCAGATCACGCTGAATTTCTAAGCAATCGGCCAAATTCCTTACTTCCCTATAAATAACCGCATCATAAGCAAACAATCTAAAAAGGCATTTCACTTTGTCTCCGAGATCGTTTATAAAAATTAAGAAAAGAAGTGGTCCTATTACACTTCCTTGAGGTACCCCCGATGTAACATCTAGACTAGAAGAACTTTCTCCTTCAACGACGACATACTGCGGCCGACCAGTTAGAAAATCCTTTATCCATTCACAAAGCTGATCCGATATACCGTACGCTCGTAGCTTCGCTAAAAGGCGGTTGTGTGGCACAGAGTCAAAGGCTTTCTGAAAATCTAAAAAATTGCATCTACTTGTGAACCTGCATCAATAACTTTCATTACGTCGTGTGTAAATAGGGCAAGCTGTGTTTCACATGATCTTTTCTTCCGAAATCCGTGTTGATTTACTGTAAGCAAATTATTATCCTCTAGAAATTTCATAATGTTCGAGCATATAATATGCTCCATAACTCTACTACAAACAGATGTTATAGATATGGGACGATAGTTTCCAGGATCACTTCGATCACCTTTCTTGAAAATCGGACTTGAAAATCGGAGTTACTTGCGCGATTTTCCAGCCTGAAGGTACTTTTCGCTCTTCTAATGATTTACTGAATATATCAGAAGGAAATGACCCGATTTCCGCCGCATATTCTGAAAATATTCTAACTGGAATTCCATCTGGCCCCGGTGCTTTCCCCCATTTCAGGAGCTCTAATTGCTTTATGATACCTGCAGTATCTATCCGTAATGATTCCATCACCAACTCGACACGGCGTGGGAAAACGGGAACACTATCCTTATTTTCATCAGTAAATGAATTTTTGAATACAGTATTTAGTACGTTAGCTTTATCGCGGCTTTCATTAACCTCTGAACTTTCACGAATTAGTGCTGGAATATTGCTATTGGTACAATTGACTTTTCGTACATACGACCAGAATTTCTTTGGGTTTTCTGTGAGACTCCTAGAGAGAGAGTTGGAATGAAAATCGTTGAAGGCCTCACGCATTACATTCTTAATACGTCCTCTTAACTCAGCTAAGGTTTCTAAATCGCTGCGACACCCCTTCCTTCTTGAGCGTGCGTGTATCCTCCTTTGTTTTTTTAATAATCTTTTGACTTCGCATGTGTACCACGGTGGATCATCCTCCCCATTTATTATCCGCTTCGGTATATGTATATCCATACCTTCCCTGACCATTCGTATAAATCGATGCCACATCTCTTCAACGGTGTCCTTTTTTGACTTGAAATTATGGTAATTATTCCTCAGGTAGGTTCTAAAAGACTCCTTAGAGGCCTTACTGAATTTATATACAATCCGCCGTTTTCTCCTTTTTCGCTTGGTCATTAGTCTGATAGTTGCAATCACCGCTTTGTGATCGCTTATTCCTGTGGTCGTTGAAATTTCGGTGTATAATTCTGGCCTATTGGTAACCAGCAGATCTAAAATATTTTCGCTACCGTTATGACACCGCGTAGGTTCATTAACTAGCTGCTCGAGATGATTATTTGAGAACAATTCGAGAATTACTTCAGAAGCTGCCTTATCCCTGCTACCTGTAATGTGAACATAATTACGCCAGTCAATATAAGGCAGTCGCCTCCTAGAATCATAGCATGATCCTGAAAACGGCTAGCTATACTGTTTACATTATTTCTTAACTCCTCGGCGATAGCTATGTCGGAATCGGGTGGACGGTAGAAGGCGCCTATGATGAGTTTTGACCCAGCAACTTTGAGTTTAATCCATATGATTTGACAGATCGTATCGACTTATATTTCATTACATGGGAGAGATTTACTCACAGCTATAAATACCCCACCTCCATGAGAATGTAATCTGTCTTTACGAAAAACATTCATGCTATCTTTAAAAATTCCTGCTTCCCCTTGTTTATTTCCAATTTTTATTACAGTTGTTCATTTTTGTAAAGATTCCATTAGCCGCCTATCTCTGGATTGTACACCTATTTTTCTGAGGATCTCAAACATCTTCACCCATTTAGCATTATCAAATGCTTTTTCAATATCTATAAAATCTATAGGCCTATACTTTTTTTGCCTTTCTCTAGCCTTTTTTCTAATATTAACCTCAATGCAAGAATTGCTTCCCTTGTACCTCACCTTTTCCTGATACCGACCGAATTGGTCTTCTGTTAGAAACTCTTCTACTTGTTTTTTTCCATTCGTTGTACTACTATATTGGTAATAATTTTTGATGCTTGGATTCATATTGTACGATACTGATCACATTTTTTAGCATCTAACTGCTTTGGTAAGGGAATGATTACATTTTTCTGAGGCTAGTTTTCCTTCCTGATAGATTTCATGTACTAGTTGGAACAATCTTTCTTTCATTGGGGGAGATAAAGTGGTTGAAAATGCTCGACCGAGGGTATTTTGTTATTTCGACTAAAAATATGTGTATTCTTAATGTGGGTAGACACTAGGCGAACGCAAGCAAACGCATACGGCCGAATCTGTGCGGTGTTTGCTAAGAATTTACTTGTCCACATTACAACGAAGGAATGCGTTATTTGTCATACTTTCATGTTCGTGGGTTTATGCGGTAAAAATATTTTTTACCTACCATAAAAATGGCGGTAGAAGATGAATCAATCGTTGCTAGTGTGTCGTACATTATTATTTATTAGGGAGTATGAAACACGAAGACACAGATCATATTGACTGTGGTGTGTCACTTCTTTGTTCGACAGTAGAAATGTGTATGGACCATGGAGGGACAGACTTGATAGACGATCTTACAGCTGAAACTGAATATGGACTTTTTGAAAGTTACTGCAGAATGAAGTCGGCCGACTTTGAAACGTTATTGCAGCAGATTGGTCCGAAGATTTCAAAACGTCAGTATTTTCTCTGTCCCTTGGTGCAAATTTATCTCACAAAAATAACACGTCTTTAAAAGCAAAACAAGTCGGTTTTAAATATGACATCAGCTACAGAGTCTGTTTTAAATGAATTTTCCTATTTTTTTGACGTTCCGCCTGAAGGATCCCAATTGAGATTTCTTTTACGTGTCTTTTGAGTCACATTTCTTAATATTACTATTTTCGATCCAGGCATCATGTTTCATTATTTTATTTTTGTAATCATTAGGAATGGTGTTCGTTATATAATTCTGTCAATTTTAAGGAATCCGGGATAGACCACTTCGTGCTACATACAACACAACAAAAGCGTTCTTCTTGACATACTCACTATAACTATGCCGAAAACGTGTGGTCCGCATTTTGCTTTGATGTACCGCGAAACCGAGCGCAGGCAAACGAATGCGGGTAGGAAGTGTCTTTCGCCTTCGTTTTCACGTACACATTGAGTGAACGTATGCGGTTCGCTCGTGTGCGGTCGTATGCGTTCGCCTAGTGTGTACCAGTAGTGGGGGAAGGATGGAGCGGGGGAACAGCCAATCAGCGTTCAGGGATCGCGTGACGTCACAAGATGGCCGCCCCGTTAGTTGTTTGGCCGGCCAAGATGGCGGGGCCCGTTAGTTCTTTGGCTGGCCAAGATGGCCGCCGTTAGTTCCTCTACCGGCCGCACAGATGGCACATCTCCCAAGGGCTTAATTTCTTTGCCGTTAGTTCTTTGACTGACTGGTAGATGGGTTCGGTGGCAGTATTTCGGCGCGCTCTGCGAAATGTGTACAATTCCCACTCGACTGTTTGCTTATCCATTAAGCGTGACGAAATGTGTACTCTTCGCGTCGGCTGACTATTTCTGTTCTGGCAAGATGCAAATATTTCAGCACAGTAAAATATTTTCTTCGGTTCTTAAGCGTAAATCATTGCAATTTTACTAAAAACAAAAAAAGTCCACATCAACGGATATTACGTGAACAGACATCGGTAGCGTTGGGGCTAGAGTGCCGAAGGTCGCCGGTTCGAGTCCGGCCGCGGTGTTTTTATTGAAAAAGCCGTTCCAACTCGTCAATTTCAAAACGAAAATCAAAATTTTAGTTTCCATACCTAGAGAGTATGGCACCAGCCTGCCTTGAATAAAAAATAAGTCGAAAAGCATAAATGTTTCCTTTTAACGTTCGATATGGGGAAAAAAACCGTCATAAACTCCAGCTATAAAACCGAGGAAGAATTCTATGTGTACCTGTTTTCATGAAATTATTTAGCGTTCTTGCCTCGCATTCGGGAGGACGGAGGTTCGAATCCCCATCCAGGCATCCATGGTTTCCCAAAATCACTCCAACTGAATGCCGGGGATGCTTCCTTCAAAAGGACATGGCCTAATTCCTTCCCATTCCTTGCTCCCCCATCCTTTCCCCGTCTCAAAAGGCCACGTTGTTAGAGTGACGTTAATATATGTCATTTTCTCATTGCCACAACTATTTACCCACCCATTAAGTGTTTCAGAATAAAAGCGTCATTTGCTTCTTCTTTTTTTTCAACTGGCTAGGCAAGCTTTGTATATTGGGTATCAGCAAATTTTTTGTACTTTTTATATATTAAGTATGAGTGATGCAAGATCTACTAAAACTTTACTGGTTGTAATTATTCAAGATAATTTTTAAGTCGCGTTGCCATGAAATATTGAAGAAAAATTTAAGATACCATTAAATCAGGACACCCCCGCCCCCCTTTAATTAAATACTTAGGCCCCATCAGAGTAAATTTCAGGTTGAAAGAAAGACATAGATAAATATCCTAATTTCAGAGAATCATTATAAATATATCAATACTTGCAGCTTTTTAACGAAAAAGTGGTGTAGTACTCTCTTGCCTCATGACTGGCTGAAAAACAGAAGTCTCCTTACATATCATCAGCCTGGCGAGATAGAGGGTGTGTGCAAAAGATGGCATGTTTTCACCATACACCTAAGTGTTTAAATACTTAGGTCCCATCAGAGTAAATTTCAGGTTGAAAGAAAGACATAGATAAATATCCTAATTTCAGAGAATCATTATAAATAAATCAATACTTGTAGCTTTTTGCAGGGAGTTGAATTTGAAAATTTTATGTACAACTAAAACTACAGAGTTTTCTGCCATTGGTATAAAATATTTAATCACACTCATAATTTTTCCATCAAGCTCAAACGTATATCATCTGTCTATCCATACCAATCTGTGTATCAATTCTGCTATGCTTTCGTAAACAATCACAAATTGAGTGCCCTTAGCCGTACTTTGTCTAAAATTCCAATCAATCCCTTGTGACACATCAGTGATTGACTAGAAACAGAGAGATATACGCTGTGACACGTACTTACCCACCTTTAACTGTATTTTACAGCACAGCACGTATGTTCCAGTAACGAGACACCGTCTGTTAATCTTACTAATATTCACCCCTGTCGAATCGAAGTACGCCAGTCCTATGTGATAAAAATCGAGTCACGCTAAGCACAGAACATGCCTGAGACCATCGCCTGTGACCAAGGTGGAGATATAGAAAATTTACCAACTCCCTTATGGAAGAAATCCAGTGCCGGCTCCTACTGATATTCTATTCCTAATTCTTTCACCAAGATCCACCCCTAGCCTCATCGCCAACGTGCCCACAACACTTCCTCAAACCACCTTCTGTTTCCAATGATTCCCAATCCAACCTCTGAACAGTTACTGACAGGGTTACCTTTTGTTCGTGTGTTAAAGTAAAAAAAATTCGCAAAGTCTTCTCCTAATCATTAACAGCCAGCTACCAAAATGTTCACTTAAGGTGGTTCTACTGCAGTTTTCCAAGAAAATTCGCCCCTTTTCCAGGACAATATTTTTCAACCAATCAGGTGCCAGGAGAGTTCCCATTCGGTATAAAATGTTCCCATCTGACGCCAAACTTCGGATTCAGGGCCAAGTGTGACATTTGACTGTAATTGCATGCTTTGTTCAAGTAACCACGATAAAGTTACCATAATGCTCTTAGCTAACTGATAGTTTCGTGGTCATAAAACAGGCATCATAACCCACATTTTCATAGAAGACCCCCACACATCGACAAGTATCCAAAGGTGCAGACACTAGTTCTATTGCGCCGAAGATAGCACCCACGCTTGAACTGTCGTAAATTGTTAGGTCAAAGTGGGTGTTTGGATATTTTATCCACTCAGGCCTCATCATCTAAAGTCTAATGACAGATTGTGGTCATGGCCAACTTAGAAATCGAGTCACGCTAAGGCAGTGCTAAGCACTGAACATGCCTGAGACCATCGCCTGTGACCAAGGTGGAGATACTCCCTTATAGAAGAAATCCAGTGCCAGCTTCTACTGATATTCTATTCCTAATTCTTTCACCAAGATCCACCCCTAGCCTCATCACCAACATACCCACAGCACTTCCTCAAACCACCTTCTGTTTTCCAATGATTCCCAATCCAACCCCTGATCAGTTACAGACAGGGTTACCTTCTGTTCGTGCGTTAAAGTAAACCAAAAATTCATAATTCGCAAAGTCTTCTGCTAATCAGTAGCCAGGTATCAAAATGTTCATTTAAGGTGGTTCTACTACAGTTTTCAGGAATTTATTTTTCAATAAATCAGGACCCAGGGGAGTTCTCCATTCGGCTTAAAATGTTCCCATCTAACGCCAACCTTCGGATTCAGGACCAAGTCTGACATTTGTTTGTAATTGCATGCTTTGTTCAAGTAACCACGATAAAGTTACCATAATGCTCTTAGCTCACTGATAGTTTCTTGGTCATCAAACAGACATCATAACCCACATTTTTATAGAAGATCCCCACACATCGACAAGTATCCAAAACGTCACCATAGGTTCTATTACGCCTAAGATAGTGCTCACATTTGAACTGTCGTAAATTGTTAGGTCAAAGTGGGTGTTTAGATATTTTATCCACTCAGGCCTCATCACCTAAAGTCTAGTGCGAGATTGTGGTCATGGTCAACTTAGGCTTCATACACCACTCAGAATTATTCCACCAATATCCATTCTAACAGCATTATACGCCACCTACAGCCACTCAACACTCTTCCTATCTTCCAATGACATCCCAGCCCCAGCTCCTTTATTATGTCACTTACTGAATATTTTACACAGATAAATCTAACTGCCCTCCTTTGCACCTTGCATTTGATGTACAAAAAATGTGGACTCCATACTACACCACACAAGCAATGGTCTGACTGTGGGTTTGTACCCAAGTCCTTCGCTTCTCTGGTACATCACCCCTCTCTGTTAAATGATTTTTATGTAGTGAGAATCAAAATTCACATGCCAACACAAACGGCAGTAAACTGTAAAGAGCACATCGAAATGGGAGATTGTCTAAGCCCTGAAACAATGGTTAGAAGCACACGTTGATAATTCTATAACCATATATTTTAGACTCAAATCCACAGAGGAATGACACACGCACACACTTGTACATGCATACAGCGAGATCGACAGAACTGACAGCAAGCATCACGGAAACGATGAAGTGGGGGCAGAATTGTCGTTACAACTGATTAACTGGACAGAACTATCGTTACAAAAATCATCAGACAGACGAGTTACTTACGCTTACATGCACAAAGAGAGACGCAGATACACATGTCCAAGTCTACACAACTACCGGTACCAATCATGGAAACAAAAAAGTGGTGTAGTACTCTCTTGCCTCATGACTGGCTGAAAAACAGAAGTCTCCTTACATATCATCAGCCTGGCGAGATAGAAGGTGTGCAAAAGATGGCATGTTTTCACCATAAACCTAAGTGTTTATACCATAAATAGTGTTCATCACGCCCCAGTTGATTACATTTACCATCAACACGTCTCTCCCACACCACAACCCTTTCTACCATTCAGTAAAAAAGTGACGCAGGTACCATGAGTTGCAATAGACACTTGACTATCAGATCTCACCCACAAATCCATACATCTCAATACACTAGCACAAACAAACATAAGTGGAGGGGACAGCAAAATCATTCGTCCAGACAGACGTGTTTATAGAAGGTATTACCATATTTACACATACAGACACAGAGAGAGACGCACAAACACTCACATTTCCATGCCTTCAGCGAGCTAGACACAACAACCAGCCCCAATCATGGCGACGAAAAAGTGGGGTAGAACCCCCATGGCTCATAACTGACCAAAAAATCATCAGTAACATATGTTCCAAGCACCATACTCTTCACATCAACATCATCTCATTTATTTCACACTACAGACCTCACTACCATCCAGTATCATGTGTGCTAGGTACAAAACTGTTCGCACCAACACGTCTATCCCACACCTAAGCTTTTTCTGCCATTCAGTAACATGTGCCCCCATGTACCACGAGTAGCAGTAGACACTTGGTCATCAGACAGATATCATAACTCCCATATTCATACTAGGTCTCACCCACAAATCCATATGTCACCTCACACAAGCATAAGTGCAGGAACAGCACATCATACATCCAGAAAACGAGATAAAGGAAGGTATCACCACATTTACGCAAAAAAACACACAGAGATAGAGACGCATACACACGTACATTTCCATGCCTACAGCGATCTCGACTCAACAACTAGCCCAATCATGGCAACGAAAAAGTGGAACAGAACACCCATGACTGGCCAAAAATCATAGAAAGACACACACACACACACATGTCAATGCATTCACACAGTTCCATTCATCACCACACATAACTGGAGGAAAGAGACTGAACATGCTAGATCCAAACTGAAGAGTTACAGGATGTGTGAAGTTTGAAATCACAGCCACATCTCGCCCACACCGCAACCCTTTCTGTCATTTAGTAATATGTGCCCCCATGTACCACGAGTAGCAGTAGACACTTGGTCATCAGACAGATATCATAACTCCCATATTCATACTAGGTCTCACCCACAAATCCATATGTCACCTCACACAAGCATAAGTGCAGGAACAGCACATCATACATCCAGACAAACGAGATAAAGGAAGGTATCACCACATTTACGCAAAAAAACACACAGAGATAGAGACGCATACACACGTACATTTCCATGCCTACAGCGATCTCGACTCAACAACTAGCCCAATCGTGGCAACGAAAAAGTGAAACAGAACACCCATGACTGGCCAAAAATCATAGAAAGACACACACACACACACACACACTCACATGTCAAAGCATTCACGCAGTTCCATTCATCACCATACATAACTGGAGGAAAGAGACTGAACATGCTAGATCCAAACTGAAGAGTTACAGGATGTGTGAAGTTTGAAATCACAGTCACATCTCTCCCACACCGCAACCCTTTCGGTCATTTAATAACATGTGACCCAGGTACCATGAGTTACAATAGACACTTGTCTATCAGACGGGTATCATAACCTCCATATTCATACTAGGTCTCACCCATACGTCTCCACACAAGCACAAACATATGGGAGGAACAGCAATTCATACGTCCAGATAAATGAGTTTAAGGAAGGTATCACCATACTTACGCATACAGACACAGAGAAAGACGCACACAGACACATATATCCATGCCTACAGCGAGCTCAACACAACAACCAGCCCAATCATGGCAAAGAAAAAGTGGGACAGAACCCCCATGGCTCAAGACTGACAAAAAAAAATCATCATTAACATGTGTTCCAAGTAACAAACTCCTCACATCAAAATCATATCATTTAACTCACACTACAGACCTCTCTGCCATTCAGTATCGTTGGTAATATGTACAAAGCTAATTTCATAAGTTACCACATACATACAAGTAATTGCAGGAAAGGGTCCCGACACACGACATCCACACTGAGGTGTTACATGATAGGCAGATGATAGCATGTCTTTACAATACATCTCAGTGCTCACCACACATACTTGATTTTTAATGTGCCATCAGTATAGCTGGTGGCTGGAACTAAGCTCTTGGCAATGTTTGGCCAAAAGTCATTTGTTAATAGCAGCTCATCAAAGACAAATTTTGGGTGAACCTGCCCAGGCGGGCGCGGCGGGAGGTGGCCACCCTTCCCCACTGCGGACAGAAATACCGTAATACGCCGGTCTAAAAGCGCGGACCGCGATGGTTTACCGGAGTTTTCCGACCGGGACCTACTACCGGTAACCGCATTTTTAGGACCGCACTGAAGACCGGAATTTCATTGCGCTCGAGGCGGTAATATGCGCCGGTATACCGACCTACTAAAACACGATGTACGCGTCCGCTGTGAGGAAGGGTGGCCACCTCCCGCCGCGCCCGCCTGGGCAGGTTCACCCAAAATTTGTCTTTGATGAGCTGCTATTAACAAATGACTTTTGGCCAAACATTGCCAAGAGCTTAGTTCCAGCCACCAGCTATACTGATGGCACATTAAAAATCAAGTATGTGTGGTGAGCACTGAGATGTATTGTAAAGACATGCTATCATCTGCCTATCATGTAACACCTCAGTGTGGATGTCGTGTGTCGGGACCCTTTCCTGCAATTACTTGTATGTATGTGGTAACTTATGAAATTAGCTTTGTACATATTACCAACGATACTGAATGGCAGAGAGGTCTGTAGTGTGAGTTAAATGATATGATTTTGATGTGAGGAGTTTGTTACTTGGAACACATGTTAATGATGATTTTTTTTGTCAGTCTTGAGCCATGGGGGTTCTGTCCCACTTTTTCTTTGCCATGATTGGGCTGGTTGTTGTGTTGAGCTCGCTGTAGGCATGGATATATGTGTCTGTGTGCGTCTTTCTCTGTGTCTGTATGCGTAAGTATGGTGATACCTTCCTTAAACTCATTTATCTGGACGTATGAATTGCTGTTCCTCCCATATGTTTGTGCTTGTGTGGAGACGTATGGTTTGTGGGTGAGACCTAGTATGAATATGGAGGTTATGATACCCGTCTGATAGACAAGTGTCTATTGTAACTCATGGTACCTGGGTCACATGTTATTAAATGACCGAAAGGGTTGCGGTGTGGGAGATGTGACTGTGATTTCAAACTTCACACATCCTGTAACTCTTCAGTTTGGATCTAGCATGTTCAGTCTCTTTCCTCCAGTTATGTATGGTGATGAATGGAACTGCGTGAATGCTTGACATGTGATGTGTGTGTGTGTGTGTATGTGTGTCTTTCTATGATTTTTGGCCAGTCATGGGTGTTCTGTTTCACTTTTTCGTTGCCACGATTGGGCTAGTTGTTGAGTCGAGATCGCTGTAGGCATGGAAATGTACGTGTGTATGCGTCTCTATCTCTGTGTGTTTTTTTTGCGTAAATGTGGTGATACCTTCCTTTATCTCGTTTGTCTGGATGTATGATGTGCTGTTCCTGCACTTATGCTTGTGTGAGGTGACATATGGATTTGTGGGTGAGACCTAGTATGAATATGGGAGTTATGATATCTGTCTGATGACCAAGTGTCTACTGCTACTCGTGGTACATGGGGGGCACATATTACTAAATGACAGAAAGGGTTGCGGTGTGGGCGAGATGTGGCTGTGATTTCAAACTTCACACATCCTGTAACTCTTCAGTTTGGATCTAGCATGTTCAGTCTCTTTCCTCCAGTTATGTGTGGTGATGAATGGAACTGTGTGAATGCATTGACGTGTGTGTGTGTGTGTCTTTCTATGATTTTTGGCCAGTCATGGGTGTTCTGTTCCACTTTTTCGTTGCCATGATTGGGCTAGTTGTTGAGTCGAGATCGCTGTAGGCATGGAAATGTACGTGTGTATGCGTCTCTATCTCTGTGTGTTTTTTTGCGTAAATGTGGTGATACCTTCCTTTATCTCGTTTTCTGGATGTATGATGTGCTGTTCCTGCACTTATGCTTGTGTGAGGTGACATATGGATTTGTGGGTGAGACCTAGTATGAATATGGGAGTTATGATATCTGTCTGATGACCAAGTGTCTACTGCTACTCGTGGTACATGGGGGGCACATGTTACTGAATGGCAGAAAAAGCTTAGGTGTGGGATAGACGTGTTGGTGCGAACAGTTTTGTACCTAGCACACATGATACTGGATGGTAGTGAGGTCTGTAGTGTGAAATAAATGAGATGATGTTGATGTGAAGAGTATGGTGCTTGGAACATATGTTACTGATGATTTTTTGGTCAGTTATGAGCCATGGGGGTTCTACCCCACTTTTTCGTCGCCATGATTGGGGCTGGTTGTTGTGTCTAGCTCGCTGAAGGCATGGAAATGTGAGTGTTTGTGCGTCTCTCTCTGTGTCTGTATGTGTAAATATGGTAATACCTTCTATAAACACGTCTGTCTGGACGAATGATTTTGCTGTCCCCTCCACTTATGTTTGTTTGTGCTAGTGTATTGAGATGTATGGATTTGTGGGTGAGATCTGATAGTCAAGTGTCTATTGCAACTCATGGTACCTGCGTCACTTTTTTACTGAATGGTAGAAAGGGTTTGGTGTGGGAGAGACGTGTTGATGGTAAATGTAATCAACTGGGGCGTGATGAACACTATTTATGGTATAAACACTTAGGTTTATGGTGAAAACATGCCATCTTTTGCACACCTTCTATCTCGCCAGGCTGATGATATGTAAGGAGACTTCTGTTTTTCAGCCAGTCATGAGGCAAGAGAGTACTACACCACTTTTTTGTTTCCATGATTGGTACCGGTAGTTGTGTAGACTTGGACATGTGTATCTGCGTCTCTCTTTGTGCATGTAAGCGTAAGTAACTCGTCTGTCTGATGATTTTTGTAACGATAGTTCTGTCCAGTTAATCAGTTGTAACGACAATTCTGCCCCCACTTCATCGTTTCCGTGATGCTTGCTGTCAGTTCTGTCGATCTCGCTGTATGCATGTACAAGTGTGTGCGTGTGTCATTCCTCTGTGGATTTGAGTCTAAAATATATGGTTATAGAATTATCAACGTGTGCTTCTAACCATTGTTTCAGGGCTTAGACAATCTCCCATTTCGATGTGCTCTTTACAGTTTACTGCCGTTTGTGTTGGCATGTGAATTTTGATTCTCACTACATAAAAATCATTTAACAGAGAGGGGTGATGTACCAGAGAAGCGAAGGACTTGGGTACAAACCCACAGTCAGACCATTGCTTGTGTGGTGTAGTATGGAGTCCACATTTTTTGTACATCAAATGCAAGGTGCAAAGGAGGGCAGTTAGATTTATCTGTGTAAAATATTCAGTAAGTGACATAATAAAGGAGCTGGGGCTGGGATGTCATTGGAAGATAGGAAGAGTGTTGAGTGGCTGTAGGTGGCGTATAATGCTGTTAGAATGGATATTGGTGGAATAATTCTGAGTGGTGTATGAAGCCTAAGTTGACCATGACCACAATCTCGCACTAGACTTTAGGTGATGAGGCCTGAGTGGATAAAATATCTAAACACCCACTTTGACCTAACAATTTACGACAGTTCAAATGTGAGCACTATCTTAGGCGTAATAGAACCTATGGTGACGTTTTGGATACTTGTCGATGTGTGGGGATCTTCTATAAAAATGTGGGTTATGATGTCTGTTTGATGACCAAGAAACTATCAGTGAGCTAAGAGCATTATGGTAACTTTATCGTGGTTACTTGAACAAAGCATGCAATTACAAACAAATGTCAGACTTGGTCCTGAATCCGAAGGTTGGCGTTAGATGGGAACATTTTAAGCCGAATGGAGAACTCCCCTGGGTCCTGATTTATTGAAAAATAAATTTCCTGGAAAAGGGGAGAATTTCCCTGGAAAACTGTAGTAGAACCACCTTAAATGAACATTTTGATACCTGGCTACTGATTAGCAGAAGACTTTGCGAATTTGAATTTTGGTTTACTTTAACGCACGAACAGAAGGTAACCCTGTCTGTAACTGATCAGGGGTTGGATGGGAATCATTGGAAAACAGAAGGTGGTTTGAGGAAGTGCTGTGGGTATGTTGGTGATGAGGCTAGGGGTGGATCTTGGTGAAAGAATTAGGAATAGAATATCAGTAGAAGCTGGCACTGGATTTCTTCTATAAGGGAGTATCTCCACCTTGGTCACAGGCGATGGTCTCAGGCATGTTCAGTGCTTAGCACTGCCTTAGCGTGACTCGATTTCTAAGTTGGCCATGACCACAATCTGTCATTAGACTTTAGATGATGAGGCCTGAGTGGATAAAATATCCAAACACCCACTTGACCTAACAATTTACGACAGTTCAAGCGTGGGTGCTATCTTCGGCGCAATAGAAACTAGTGTCTGCACCTTTGGATACTTGCGATGTGTGGGGGTCTTCTATGAAAATGTGGGTTATGATGCCTGTTTTATGACCACGAAACTATCAGTTAGCTAAGAGCATTATGGTAACTTTATCGTGGTTACTGAACAAAGCATGCAATACAGTCAAATGTCACACTTGGCCTGAATCCGAAGTTGGCGTCAGATGGGAA
>JARYHS010009834.1:0-25004 GCA_031002005.1 Vandiemenella viatica | reverse complement strand
AAAGTGGAAATCAGTCCAGTGTTTAAGAATAGGAATATTAATAATCCTTAAAATTATAGGCCAACCTCATTAAATTCAATATTTTGCAGGATTTTAGAACATATCATCTATTCAAATGTCATACGTTGTTTGGATGAAGGGGAGCTATTAAACTCAAACCAAAATGAATTCAGAAAAGGCAAACGCTGTGAGATACAACTTGAACTTTTATCTCACAACCTGTGCCATATGATAGATCGTGATTTCAGGTTGACTTAGTTTTATTAGATTAAAAAAAAAAAAAAAAAAATCGTCACTGTGCCTCATACTAGGTTATTTATGAAACTTCATAGCTATGGCATACCTAGACAAATATGCAGCTGTGTTGCCAACTTCTTGAAGGGTAGAAAACAGTGTGTAGTTCTTGACGGTGAACGTTCATCACTGGCGTCAGCGAGGTCCAGCATTCCCCCGGGGAGTGTGATATGGCCCCTGTTGTTTCTCACATACATCAATGATTTGTGTGACGTAACAGGGAGGAAAATAAGAATATTTGCCAATGATGCTATTATTTATCGTGAAATAAAAAAACCAAGGTGACTGTGCTTTGGTACAAGCTGGTGTTATGGAAATAATTGCCTGGTGTGAAGGCTGGCAGTTGGAATTAAATGATAAAAAGTTCCTTGTCATGCATATAAGTAAAAAGGTGACACCTTTTAGCTCTGAATCTGTTAAAGACATTGTCCTTAGCATGAAATATTTTTCTAAATAACTAGGGGTAACAATTCATAATAATTTGTTGAGAAGGTGATTGGGAAAGCTAATCGTATGCTCCATTCCTAGGTCACAATTTAAAACAGTGTACACCAGAAGTTAAATTGATGGCATGCAAAGCACTAGCACATCCTCACTTAGAATATTGTTCTTCTGTGTCCCCCCATCAGAAGGGGTTAATAGAAGCATTGGAGAAGGTTCAAAGAAGAGCCGCCCAATGCACGACAGCTATACATATCTGGAGTATAAGCGCGATGTTGAAGGAGTTTGTTTGGGAAGATATGGAACACCATATGCTCTTGTGAGAAGGTAATTGAAAAGTTCATGACAGCAAACACATTATACTGTCAGCAACATTCATATCTAGGAATAACTAAGAAAATAGAGAAATTAGGGAAACAACCAATTTGTACTCTCATTTTTTCCATGAGTGATTAGGGAATGGAATAGGAAAAATTTGTCAAGGAAGAAAGAATCTGACAGGAGCTGGTGTCAAGAAACCTCCGACTATCCTGATCTAGGTTTACTATTGTTTTCCAAAATCACTCACAGGTAATGCCAGGATGGTTCCTCAAAACAAACCATGGGCACCTGAAATATCCCTTCTGATGCACAAACAATTACACCACCCACTTTTAGTGAATCGTGGAGTTATGGTAGTAGTAGAAGAACATGATGCTGGTTTAGGTTTTTTTCATATGAATTAGTTAGCTAATAATAAAATTTCTAGCATTTTTAAAACATGTTCTATATAACATATTGTTTACTGTAATTTTAGAAGTACATCTGACTGATAAAGGCAGATTTTATCAGCATCAAATTTACCACAGCTGTATTGTTATGTTGATTAGCAGTGGGAAAAAGCATAATATGATTTCGTCAAAAGGTTATCACCGACGTATAACTTGAGCTTTTATAACAAATACAGAACTCTAGAGAGATTTAATCTAAACAGAATATCTCAAGTTGTCATGATAGTGTAGTAAGTAGCTTATATTTGAAAAAAAAAGTTACTTATTTCCAAAGTTTCACTACATTCATGCTTTAGTGAATAAATATGTGGTGAAATAGGTGGAATGAAAGTTATCTGCATACAACTTTGATTTGCAAGGTATAAAACCTGGTAGATTAGTAACAGATGGTAAATAAGCAGGATTCAATCACAAATTTTTGGTTCACCTCCCCCCTTTTTTTTTTTTACACTTAATGGTTCTGAAAATTCATTGTTAATCATTACTATTTGCAAAAAAATAGTACTTGGCTTAAGGTGTAACAGTGAAGGAAATTTTTCATTTGTACTGATATGTAAAATAATGCAGGAACTTGAATAAATTATTCAGGGAGGTGATCAACAACAACTCGAACTGTGAAAGAATAGGCTGCCTTGTTGGTTCAGTTGGTTGTGGCACTGTGATGGTGCCTGGCACTTACACAGGGTTAGTTGGTTTGAATTCTAGTGGTTGAAGAAATTTTTGCCATTGGGATTTGGCTGGTGGGGTAGGAGAGGTGATGATGCATAATTCCTAATCACCAGCTTGTGTTCTAAAGTCCTGGGTTAAATCCCAAACCTCTCCACAGTGAGTATATAGTAAGGGCATACAAAACTGTTGATAGTGATCGTCAGATGAGGAAATTAAGCCTGGCGGCCTCCTAGGTGTCTCAGAAGAATAGGCTTGAATGGGCAGCACTGTCTTTCACCCTCTCCCTTCTTTCATCTCTCGTCAACAACACTCTGCACTTAACACTATCACAGTCATCCACACCTACAACACTTACGAACACTCTCGTACAAGGGAAGGCAATGGGAAACTACCCCAGTTTATCTTCTCAGACTTTGGCATCGTGGGGTAAACAACCCCCATGGTAACCTGACTACGCCCGGGCAATGGCAAGGCGATGATAAAAAGAAATAATTTAAAGAAAAAATTTGAGTGATGCAGAAGTAGAGTTGTATGGAAACTACCACCATGTCCAGGTTATAAGGTCCAATGCAGTTTAAATTAATGAAAAAGTTCTGCAGCCATAATAGTTACATTTTTGGAGTAAACTTTTGTGGCAAATTAGATCAAATGCCTTACTCAAAAGTCAATGAGCATTGTGCTGACAGATAATTTTGACTCAAAAACATTGATAATGTATAACATAACATTTCCTTTATTCCATTTGCTTTAATCTATTTTTCTTATATAATATTGCTGCAACATTTTAAAATAATACAAAAAACTTATCGCTAGTAAGAAGTCAGAGGAGTAGATAGATAGATTTAGTTTATTTCCTGTAGTTATACACAATTGGAAACATCAATTTGTACGATGCCAGGTACCAGTTTTACAATAACATCAAACAGACCAAAACTGCCTTCAGCTTTTGAGTAAATTAATTATTTTATCGAATAACCTATATAATTTACCACTACTTCTACCAACGCAAAGTAAACATATCAAGATCATATACATTTCTTAAGGATATTATATTTAAATGAAGTAAGAGTAATGAATTTTTTCACATGTTGGAAGTATTAATGCGCGTGTGATTGAAGCATTGATTTTGTGGCTGCAATATTAGCGGAGTTTGTGATTAGATTGAAATGTATCCTGGACCAAATTTCAACTGAAAGTTCTTGTCACAGTATAAGGCATGAGCAATTTGGTTTTTATTAATAATATAAGCTGCTTGCATGAGCGCCATGTTACTGACGTGATAAATCGCGATGTAAACTACTAGCAAATTAAAATTCTCGTGCCTGTAACTGTACCATGAAATCATAGTCATCCTCTCTGGTTGTCGTTCTGGTGCAGGCTAACCACAACCTCCGCTAATATTGCTGCATGAAAATCCAAATTTCTATGGCATGCGGAAGAATATATTCACTGTATCGCAAACTGAAGTATAACTCAATTTTTTTTTTAAATATATATATGTGTATATATATATATATATATATATATATATATATAGAGAGAGAGAGAGAGAGAGAGAGAGAGAGGTGAATAACACGAGCAAGCAATTGAATGATTATTTTATTCTTTGTGTCGTACGCGTTTCACTCTATTTCCAGAGCATCATCAGCGACATTCAATTGCATTGGCATGATATATATATATATATAAAATTATTAACTCGCAATTGAAGAAATGGCCCACAATATCCAGAAGTGTAGCTAATTTGTTATATAGGTGAATTCCATTGGTAATCATATTAAATATCAAATTCTCAAGTAACATTAAAATAATATTCTACAGAAGGATGGCAAATACAGTAAAATAACGTGTTTCTAAAAATAAGAAAAATAAAAAATATTATGCTATCGGCATCATTCGAAAATTATCTTCAAGCAACATACAGAAAACGGGTTTTTATTCAAAAATATACAGAAAAATACTAAATAATTTTAAAACGCCTCATTCGTGTCGTCTAAAATAGCCTACCTCTTTTATTCGATTTTGGTTTACTTGGATATACGCCCTATTTTATCATCGAACTAAAAGCTAACAAGTCAATTTCAAATGCAAACACACATGCAGTTTAAAATTCCCGCTCAGATACAAAAGGTGGGCATGGATGCTGTCGCTTTGAGGAGGATGTGGCCTAATGAATGATAGAAGCCACGCCTATTGTAGGGACACGTAAGGGCGGGAATTTGAAGTCAAAGCTTCCTGAAGACAAACTGTGAATCATTGTTTTGCAGTTATTTCACAACTTAATAAAGGAAGATTAAAATTGTTTCACTTTTAAATCATTTACATGCTGATACATTCTTAAGGTTAAAAGATGACGAAACGGTTATTGTCGTGATCCAAGAATTTACTTTTTTTTCCCTATATTCTAGTATCCCTGCTACAAGATGGCCGCACTTTCCCCTTCTATTCTATGATGTATTTGTGCTGAAGCACCTCAATTGTGGTTTTGAGTATTTTGTAATGTATCCTCAATTCAAATAAAAGCATCAAACATGTAATATTTTAATTTTTACTATGCAGAAAAATACGAAATATTGCTTTTGTTGAGGTGGTACTATAAAATTGTGGCTTAGCGTTTTGACGCTCTTCATGGAGGCGGAGTCAAGATTTGAGGTTATGTTTTGAGCTGGATTTAAATTATTATTTATAATTTTCGGTAGGAAAATTTACATTACAAGAAGGAAGCTATAAAATTTCTGATATTTTTAAAATTGTTATATCAACTGTGGAAAATAAGTTTTTGCTTAATGTTATGAAATACCTGAAGAGACCTTATTTAGTTGTTCTGGGTACCCTGTTTCGCATTGTGCGTGGCTTCCGTGAGACACGCCTAGAGCTCTTCATGATTGGCAGTTTCTGCCTCCTAATGGGCGGGCATGCTCGTGTTCTCATTGGCTGGTTTTCGAAACGTCACTTCCCTTAATGCCACTTGCTCAGAAGGTTTTATAACGTAAGGTCTCTGGTAGAATGTGAGATCCGGCTACCCCCACTCCAAAATCTCGCTTCTCTCCTGTCAGGACTGTTGCAGCAAACTCTGTGGTTTATTAGTATCGTAGGCGCACTCGGCGAATAAGTGGTCGGCCTTGTCGCATGGAATCGACCGTCGGCAGGTTTGTGAGGGGTAGCCGGTAACGTAGCAACGGAGAGTCGGCTTTGCGCGTATAACCTCAGTGTCAGGTTTGGTCGCGACTGTGTCGGACAATCCCTCGTGTGCCAGTATACGAATATTTTAAGTTACGCAAAAGACTGACAGAAAGCGGTCGTAATAAAGGTGGTTTTTAAAATATTATGGATGACCAGAGCAGAATGATGCATCCTGTAACTTCTCAGGTGGGAATGATGCCTCAGCCTTACGGCATGCAACCTGTGGATCCAAATCATGGTGGTCCAACAACACCAGATCAGGAAACAAGGAAGCAAGATATTGGAGAAATTTTGCAACAGATAATGAATATTACGGACCAGTCCTTAGATGAAGCACAAGCCAGGTAAAAATGTTGTAAAATTCATTACGTTAATGTTTTGTGTTTCGAATTCCTAAGTGATATTTTCTTATCAAAGACCAAATTCAATAGTTAAGAAAGTAGTAATCAGCGTAATTAAATCACTGTTAGCAGACGATGTTAGTATAATTTATAACAAACGCTATACTTGTCATTTGTTTCTGTTACTTCCTTTAGAAATTGTTAATCCTTGAGAGTATAGCTGTCTTATGTGTGAAATGTGAGCACAAAATGTTTGTTTTACTTTTTGCAGAAAACACACCCTTAATTGTCACCGCATGAAGCCTGCTCTCTTCAGCGTTTTGTGCGAAATAAAAGAAAAGACAGGTATGTTTCAACATAAAATTAAATTAATCTCTCACTCAAAGATTTAAATAGAACATGTAGGTTTTGTGTAGCAGTTTCTGGTTGAAAGTAAGGTGGTGTGTCAGTAGCGCGTTGCTAAACAAATCTCGCGCGCTTTCAGCCTGTGTCTTAGGCATAAGGTGACATTGCGTTGCTAGGCAACAGCCGTTCCAGGAGTCAAGACAGCGTTTGTCAACATTGACTTGACGGCCAAAGAGGATTCCGGGACACCCATGTATCATCGTCTGCATTTTTATATTAATAGTTTCAGAAATTCACATGCAATATTACATGATATACCAGAAATTAATTGCTAAAGAATTAGCAATACGCTATAAGATATTTGATTATTATAAAGCATTGTTGTACAAGTCTGACAGTTTGGACAAAACGGATCGATGAAATGTCCTTGATGCTTTTACTCAAAGTTTTCGCGGGGCTGTTTCTAATAGAGTGAAAATGTGATGAGTTTATAATAAGCTGTATTTGTAAATCAAATCATGTTACAGCGAGTGCACCATACGTCATAAAACTATGTTTTGGTATGACGATTGAGTTGCTGGATTTAGTGAAAATAAATTGTGTATAATTATATATACATCTGTAATGTAGGATCTGGAAGATATACAGATTATTATTTGGAGTTTCCAGATCCTCCTCTCCCTCTCTTAATCCAACATAGGCAAGTAAACGCAGTGAAACAACGTAAGCTGTCTGTTAGACTCCCTATTTAATAATAATAATAATGTGTATATTAAAGGAAATTATATTAGTTTACTAGAGTTATTTTATTAAAATTTATTTTGAGAATAAAGAAATGATAATGATGCGTCAAGGACTTGAAAACTTAAAAAGTTACTTTACCAGTTTACATTTACTTTTGGTGCGATTTACTAAGATGCGAAAACTAACTTTTATTTACAGTAAATACTACGCCGAAATTGTAATTACATACTGTTACGTGTTAACAGGGCCGGCGTTAGGGGGGGGGGGTAAGCGTGTCAAATTTACCCGGGCCCGGCTGATGGGGGCCCTGATCACCGGCAGCAGGGGCCCCCAGGCCTCGAAGCCAACAATCCGCCTATTGTCGCCCGGCTAGTTCGTAGAGCTAAAAAAAAAGGTCACCCATTTTACCCCGGGCCCGAAATTCCTAGCGCCGGCCCTGCGTGTTAAACACCTTTCTGACCGATTAGGAGTGACAGAAAAATTGATAAAGGATACTCGAGGGTTTTGTAAACAACTTGCCTTCCACTAATGCTTTAATTTCTTTATTTTAAATGACACAAGGCTTTTCATTATATTCACTACATTTACCTCGATTACAATACAGTAATGAAGTGGTTTCTCACTCTACATAGAAAATACACCCTTATAGCTGTAAATTCAATATAATTTGTCTGTATCATATAAAATATTGCAGTCTGTAACTTAAAATGGAGGCTGAAAATGTTCTTGGAAATCACAATCTCTTAATAAATAATTTCAATAGTTTAAATTTTGCAGCAGAGAATTTAAAGTCTTTAATTAGCAGATAGGGTGGCTTCACAGCTTTGTCGAAATTGGAAATCCTCCCACTCGGCTTGCTGTAAAACGAATAGCGTGGATGAAACTCCATGTGGGTTAAAGAGACCAGGGTCACCTCTTTCACTAGTGCTGAGAGAGTGAACACGCCACTAATCTCCCCTCCTCCGTTCCACTCAAAGACCCGTGATGGATCCCATATCGCGGGCCCTAATCAGTGGCCGCTTATATCCTTGGTTTATTGAGTAGCACAGGAGATTTTCATATTTAAGAATTATGGGTTTTATTCTATAGGATTCTACTAAAAGTGGAACTGATTAAGAAATTGCCGGATTTGAATCACTTTTCGTTTTTAACAGTCGTGTAAGAGTCTTTCGGGACTCAAATGATGAGACTTCAGCGTTCCATGATAAGTTATGTCTTACTCTTAAAGCTTTTTGTCACTGAATACAGTATCAAAATACTTGACACATAAACAATTAGTGAAATCATTTCACTTTATGTACCACTAGCATGTTGTTACTACAACCGCAGGAACATTACTGCATTTTCTCCAGAATTCTCCTTGCAAGTGAGAGAAAGCGGGCACATAAAATTAGTACACATCAAAATGACCGATCTCACTGAAATAGCAACTGAAAAGTTCAATGGAGAAAATAATAAGATAAGAGACTTAACGAAACTTTTAGTGCCTTTGCTCTAAAGGAAGCAGGAGATCAAACACCTCAGTAGCAACCTTTTTTTTTGTTATAGTGATGAGGGAAGAAGTGTTACCAATGTTTGAACTGAAGTTAGTTGCCTATTTACTACAGGTTATCAAGTACAGTACTCTCCATACTAACTACAATAGAGTATTCTCTGGCAGAAGGCATAAAATGTAAAATCTGGATATATCCGTTGATAATAAACTCAGTTGGGCAGGGTACATTAGGGAGGCGGTAGGAAAATATTTGAGTCCTACATCTATTTAAAATGGTAATGAGGCAGGTACTAGAGAAATAAGGAAACTGAGAGCAAAACATTGGTCAGGAACAGTATGGAACAGGACCCACATTATGAGTATGAAATACCGAAGATGGGTTGGAAATGATGGCAGCTAGAGTTTCTTGTGAACTCTTTAACTAATACGATAAAGAAGCTCAGTTGGGATTCGTTGGATGACAGATGGCAGGTGAAGTGAGGGGTGTATTTAAATCTAACTTGACGTTTCGGTGGATATTGGTGAAGAAAAGAAAGGGCTGCAGCCATAATTTAGGTCTTTAAATTTCAGACATAAGGGAGTAGGAAAGGTTTCATTTATGAGTGAGTTAGAAAGAGAGATGCTTGAAGTTTTTTTTGCTTTTGGCTTTACCCCTCGTCGACGTCGAATTCATTAGAGCCGGGAAAGGACTGCTGACAAGGAACGGGAAGGAAATCATCCATGCCCTTTTGAAGGAACCATCTTGGCATTTGTCTGGAGTGATTTGGGGAAACCATTGAAAACCTATATCTGGATGGCCGGACTGGGATTCAAATCCGCGTCGTCCCAAATGCGAGGCCAGAACGTTACCACTTAACAATCACTCTGTAAGAGAGATGCTGGACACATTACTTCAAACAGTGAAAGTTGAATATACAAATGCTGCGTAAGCGGATATGTAGAGGAATTTCCATCGGGCCATAAATTTCAGTACAATAAAAATATTAATAAATATTTTGTATCCCGATTTTTAATTATACGGAACCTTTCTTTGCTGTCATGAACCCACATGTACTTTATTTGATTAGAACGGTAAAGTTAATATTTTATGTTTATTTAAACTGCTGATGCAAAAATTAATTCGCACCTATTAGGTATAATATACTGCATAATCCATGAAGCATCCTTCCTTTCTGACTCGCCCCTAAATGTTTTACATTTTACATGTTTTGAAATCTAATTTTTTTTTTCCATTATAAGAATTTAACCATTTATACTGAAGATATATCTTCTATTTCATAAAAAATTGTCATATTCGTTTTCAAACTTCAGAAATTATGTAACGTGCAATGTATTCCACTGTGTTGTTGGAATCTTTCTGTCTGTAAGCGCCTCAGACTGAAATCCTTCATTCTTAAAATGGTATAGTTCAGTTTTTTAGAAGGTAATATTTACCATTGGAGACACAGCTACTTGATGTGTATAATAGAAACTCCAGTGATTCCTCGTTTCTGCTGGGTATACAATGTTTGAATAATCGATCCATTAGTAGAATTATCGCACAGTAATGTATATTATTTTATATCTCTCCATGGCGTCCTGATGCTATTGAACTAACTGTAGCCTATTACATTGTCTAGTGCCAGAATAGATCATTCAAGATGATGATAATAAGTATTTGTGTTTGGTTTGAGAACCGATTACAACTAACTGCGCACTCAGCATTGTAGTCAGAAGTTTTGAAATTCCGTAAAATTGTAAGTTGTTAAAAAATTTACATCACTTTAATAAATATTAAATCCGATTAATATGATATACATATAGACAGTTTTTCTATTTCTTGGGTGCTGTTGTATTAAAATTATTAGGTGGAAGGTAGCAGTCCGTTTTCCTTTAAACATTCCACTCAGTAGAAACCCCAGTAATGAATCATATAAATAAATATTAGCGTCAATACCCCTGAATCCTTGTAACAAAGCGTTAACTGCACAATTTACCAATTTGTAGAGGTCACTTTGTCTGTGGTTTTTGTTGCATATTTCTTTTAGAATTGTCGTCTTATGTCGTATTTTTAGCACACTTGACCAGAGGCTCGTGGAGCTTTTGAGAATTTTTTCTTCCTAAGCCCTGATGTGAATCTTGTTGGAAACATTGCATGTTGGTTGCGAAAGACTTAATGTGTTTCTCAACTTCTGTTAATATACAATGTACACTAATATTTTAAATGCGAAAGTAACTCTTTTCTGTTTGTTATGTTTTCACAGCTAAACAGCTAACCCGATCTTGATAAAATTTCACAAGGAAATACTATGTACTATTAGGGAGGAAATAGATTTTTTTTCTCGATAAATAACATATTTTGTCATGAAATTTTGAAAACTAACCTAATTGTGACGGATAGCGTGTGTATGTTTTATCGGTGAGCGATCTGGTGGCTCAGTGGTTAAGGCGTTTGCTTTTAAAAGTTCGGGATCCGGGCCCGGTTTCAAATGCCAGTGGGGTCAGGAATTTAAAGAGTTGTGTTTGATCATGTGAGCCACACCAGGACTTTCCGTGGTTCGGATTCCACGTTAAACTGTAGATCCAGCCACTACAGAGGCGGAATGCGTGGCAAAACTGTCACGCGGCGGCCGAACATCCCTTCAGGATCTCCTGGCCAACAATGGCATACCCGTTTACTTTTTATGTTATATTGATCCTTCAGGCTTTATTTCTCTCGCAGTCAGTTTGTGTATGATATCTTCATAATTTTCATGTACAGACAAAATCAATATTAGCGCCGACTAACGAAACTATTGGACAAATAAATGAAAAATGATGTCGCAGGTGCAAGGCGATATAGTGGAATATATATTGGTGAACAATGTTATGCTACTGATGCGCAACCTCGATGCGCCGCGACCGTACAACGGCATACGCCTACAAATAACACAATTGGGGCGCAACGTAATAAAAGCTGTGATCATGACTGGAATCGCAAAAGGTGATGATGTGTTGATTGCTCGAATCCCAATAATTCTGACAGACTTACCATTCTAGTTTAAAAGACTGCAGTTCCCACTAAAATTAGCCTTTGCGATTACTATCAGTAAAGCCAAGGGACACGGAAAGTGGCAGGGGATCACTTAGAAAAGAAGTGTTGTCTCCATGGGCAGTTATATATAGCTAGCTCATGGGTTTCCAACCCCATACGTTATATACGGACCGAGCGTGGTGGTGTAACGGATAGCGTTCTGGCCTCGCATTCGGGAGGACGGCGGTTCGAATCCCCGTCCGGGCATCCAGATTTGGGTTTTCCATGGTTTCCCCAAATCACTCCAGGTGAATGCCGGGATGCTTCCTTCAAAAAGGCCATGGCCGAATTCCTTCCCATTCCTTGCCCCCATCCTTTCCCGTCTCTAAAGACCACGTTGTTAAAAAAGGGACGTTAAACTGTTACAAAAAAAAAAAAAAAAGTTATATACGGACAGCAAAACCAAAAATGATAGGTACAGAACAGTATTGATATAAGCTGTCCCCAGAAAGTGACAATTTTAAATCACGAACATAAATCTGTCTCCCCCTCCCCGCCCCCCCCCCCCCCCCCTAGTTTGTTGCTATTTTTAAACATGTCGGAAATTGGTTCTCTTTATGATACAGGTTCAGTGGTAGAATAGTATGGTCATATTATTTCAACGCCGTTTTTTTTTTTTTTTTTTACTAGATTTCTAGAGCCTACACAATTCTAGAAATAAAATTGTATGCGTACGAAGTCGCGGGTAACAACTAATACTGTTATATTTTGATAATTAAGAGAAGTATCTTTATTAAAGCAGTTTTATCAAAAATATTTCATAATAAATATTAATATGTTGTAAATAATGTTATTTTCATCACCAATCATTTATGGAGGGCGGTTTCTTATTAACAAGATATTCTGTCTACTTTCATCGATATTATTTCGAGTTCTATGCTCCGCTTTGTGCTTTTTTCCTCGCCGGATGAAATGTGTTTTGAGAGATTTTATCTTTATTTACGTCAGACATAATCAGGGCTACAAAAAAGTAATTACACATTTAATTCATAAAAATGGTTAACATAATTACGATTTCTTCAAGAAGGTTGAATAAGATCCGAAAAAATTTATTATATGTATATAATATATAGTAAAAACCAAAAACACTTTTAAAATTTTACTTAACTCTGTATGAAAAATATTAAATTAAAATTATAAAATTTTTTAAAGTTCTGCTGGCAAATCTGGTACGGCATACACACTTGAATAAAAAATTCCAAATCACATACATTTGGCAGTTAAAAGCTGTGTATCACGTTCCATGTAGCATTGGCATTTTCTTAAAAATCAACTACACTAGGACGGCGTGTTATAGAAGGGTTTATCTATCTGTGGTGCTAAACCTTGTTTTAGAAGCACCGGTTTGATACGCGGGTATGTGCGACGTAACATTTCACTGACATTGTTCATCTAGTCGTTGCGCGCCATAAATGCAGATGATTACTTTCTGCGCAATAAGTTAGTCTGCTCTTTCACACTGCCCCATCACAACGTATCACCATTAAGTGGGCTGCATCATCTCAGCCCCTCTTTAAACGTGTTTGATTTTCCCCAATTTCTGCAACGTGATATCATACGCAACTGCAGTATACTAACAACGAACGTATAACTTGTGGCTATCTCCTTTATGCTTCATTGTAGCTTCACAATACAACTACATAAAACTAAGAAAATCGCTTTCTATACTATGTTGTCGTAGCTTTCAGGAACAGTGGTGCTCATTTACTTAGCTGTTAGATTTTCCTTCAGATTTGTCATTAGCGGTATAACAGTAATTTTCTCAGAGATTCTCTCCAAAATATTTAAACAAAAAAAAACCTATCCTAATAAATAATTACGATATCCATTTTGCTTCAGTTTTCAACATTATGAACAAGTTTTCAGTTATAGTCTAGTGGAAATCTTTCACTTACGTAGTTAATTTCGTATGACTGACAACGTGAGGAACAACCCGCTATGGCTGTAGGAAGCGCCCACAAATGTACACTGCATAATCCACATCCACGCGTTTCTTTACCAACAAATTCCGTCATTTCCTTTCAGGCTACAAATACCAGGCAGATAATATTTTTTGTTCAATTTCTCGAGATCAAGATTATTCATAATGTTTCCCAGGATTTTTAAGATACAAGAAATTCATTAATCCCTCTGTCGTAACAGGCAACCGTTTATACTTTAGACTTCATGTAGCCGAATTACCTTATTACTACTATTTACATCATAGTCAAGAATAGGGTACATTAATTGAAAATGATTTAAAAAATCTAACCGTTCACAAGAATGTTCTTTGGAGAATTATGTTATAACTACCACATTTCTAATAGCATAATTTCTCTCTTAATTCATTCTACGTGGTACTACATACAAAGACTATAAGACGGAAGGTCGAAGATCCTTACTATGACTGTATTGTAAACAAAATAGGCATTAAATAAGTTTGCATGGAAATTCCATGTAACGTTTCAAAACTAGAAGAAATTCTTTATGAACGAAATATACGATAAATAATTCTAATGATAAACTTGTAAGCTTTTCCAACATGCTTCAGTACAGAAATAACGAATGTATTAAAATGAAATATGCATTAAAGAAACAGAAGCCCCTCCCCATTTTGTCGTTTAGCAAGTGTATCTACTGCATTGATTAGACCTACTAAAACTTGAATTGTTCTCCATGTATTCCTGATTATCACTTCGAACTGCTCGTTCCTTATATCGAGCGTGGTGGGTGAGCGGTAACGCTCTGGCCTCGCATTCAGGAGGACGTAGGTTCGAATCCCTGTCCGGCCATCTAGATTTCCATTTTCCATGGTTTCCCGAAATCACTTCAGGCGAATGCCGGCATGGTTCCTTCAAAAGGTTATGATCGAATTCCTTCCAGTTCCTTGCCCTCTATCCTTCCTGCGTCTAATGACCACTTCGCGTAAAGCCATAAGAAATATAAATTGTTACTGATCCAGCATGGTGCCGTAATTCTAGATCTCACTATGGCAAATTTTTCCAACTCATTGCAAATTTTATAACAACCACAAGTATAAGTGCTCAGAAACCAGTAGTTTCAACCGTGGGGTCAAATGTTGAATAAAAAATTTAGAGACGGGAAAGGATGGGGGGCAAGGATGGGGGCAATGAATGGGAAGGAATTCGGTCATTACCTTTTTAAGGAAGCATCCCGGCATTTGCCTGGAGTGATTTGGGAAACCATGGAAAACCCAAATCTGGATGCCCGGACGGGGATTCGAACCGCCGTCCTCCCGAATGCGAGGCGAGAACGCTAACCGTTATACCGCCACGCTCGGTAAAAATATATATATATATATCGTACACGTGTGAAAAACTGGGCATTGTGTTTTGGTTGTTATGAGGGAGGGTATTGGCAGTGTACACTGAAACACACGGGGAAGATCTGCCAAAGCAGTAACCATTGCAATGTGTCAAGCATTAACGATTTTCGCTCCGTTCTGGAAATCTTGCATTGAATAAAGGGAAGTTGTAATGTGATTAATACTCCATCATTAATGCACATTGAATCTGAAATTGATAAAAGTTATGGGAAAGCTTAATTAATTAATACTTTAAAAATTGTTCTACTAAAGAAAAAGTGGATATCACGCCTGTTTTTTTCTCCTTGTTTAGAACTGGAATTTTGGGAGAATGCATGCTTGATTCAACAAAGCTGGCGTGTTGTAAGGTGTCGTATTAAACTATGGAGTGCGATGTATAGTTGGTAACAACAGTCCATCCACACTGATCACTCAACGTGAACGCTGGATTGACCTTCGCCGCATAATTGAATTTAATTAGGAGGTAATAGTAATAATGGTAACTCGTCGTACACGTTGGCCTTTGTGCTTAAAAAGTCAAGTAAATGGAAACCATGAATAAATACAACATCAACAGAGGTTACAAGTCACTGTCAGTTGCACAAATTAGATATCATTCTCCGGCGCTTCTTCAGAATCCTACCAAAGAAAATAAAACCTGCAGCTTTAAATCCAAACGAAAAAGTTTCTGCTCTAGAACCCATTTCATTCTGTAAAATAATTTTCTTCTTGGAATTTGATAACTGGAAAGAATAGAACATGGTACTGTATATATGAAGTGGAAGGTGACGAAGTTATTCACAATCATTGATGTGGCTTATGATTTTTTCTGGAGAAACTATTTATGAAGGTAGCGATTAACAAGAATCTCTAGCATGGAATGTTACCTGTTTGTAGTTAACACTAGAAATTGTGTATTTTAGGGATGAACCTCTTAATTCGAAGTTGGTAATATTATTGGATTGTTGATTGATATTTACCGGACCACATCCCCGACTGTTCTCATATAGGATGACAGCGAACGTGGAAGCCAGGGACACGTTCGAATTGGTTACAGTATGGCAGATTTGTGTGATATAGACTGTCGCATTTGTACATCAAAGTCGCACGAACTCTTAGTGCAAAGATTCAGCTGAACTTTCGTACAACTCTAAATGAATGAGAGGTTATCTATTTACTGCGACCTCGCCGATAAGGCGTATTAAATTAAATTGATATTTAGTGTTGTCTTATATCAGTTACGTGTTTTCATTTTTTGAGACACTTTCTTCCTGTTTTAGTATATTCGTATCAGGTTCTTCGATTGAGGGCTTCAACTGCAAATACAGAGTGGGCGGCTGGTGTTGAATGTACTTCTTTGAGTGAGTGTGGATGCGTACCGTTGCAAGGCAGTTTGAAGCCGGTTGGACGAGTATGCTAATGTGTTAGATTCCAGAGACTTTTTGCTCCACGTCCTACAACCAAGGAATCGCTCGATGCTTTTGATGAGGTCGTTAATTGGTTTCACACTTTTTTCCGTATCTGTACGGTGTCATTAACTCCAGTTTCATAAAATCAGGTTTACTGGCGTTTAAGTGACTTGACGAAAGAATCGGAATAGCCGTTCAGACCCTGTATGTATGCACCAATCTATATTTCCTTTATGGAGGGAACTTTCATTTGTATTCTTGAAAAAAGTTTAATAATTATTGATCTTTCTGCTTTGGTATATTTCCTGGAAGCGTAGTATTTATCTTACACTTCGATGCGTACAAGATGCAGAGTATCAGTCTTCTATGATATAGTGAGTTTCGCCCAGGAAGAAATTTTAACATTCAGCTTTTAATGGAAAATCCCATAGCGCGCCAGGCTTAAACATACCTTGATGGAAGGCCCAAGGCAGCCATCATGCATTTCTAAATCCATGCATATTCATTCTCATCTGTTGCCTTCGGAATAACCTACAGCCACATTGATTTAGGGTAAATGTCTATATAACTTAATGCTTGACTGTTGGAATATCGATTCAGAAATGAAATTTAACTGTCTGAACAGTTATCGATAATTTGTAAAATCGTTTTGATCAGCTCAATAATGTATATGAGATACTTTCATACCAATGGAAAAATTAAGTATTAGGGAAACATGATTGCTTTTTTTTTACGTAGATGTCAGAGAAAAAAATTCTGAGCGCATTGAGTGACGCTTTTGCAGTGAAACAATGAATAATTCTGAAATGTGAGAGATTTTTTTTTTTTTTTTTTTTTTTTTTTTTTTTTTTTTTTTTTTTTTTTCCTGCTGAAAGGCGAACTTATAAAAGTTTTTATGCGCTTATCTTAGAGAAATATTCCATTTACTTTCTGCGTAGAATCGGAATATAAAATTAAATGTATCCGTTTGGTATTTATTGTTTTCACTAAAAATGAAGCGGCCTGCGGAGATATCCTTAATACCGTATCAAGCAAGAACGCGGGTACATCCTAGTTTCGGACATCCAGTTTTCGGTTCGGTTTTCTATAGTTTCAGAAAAAAAAACATGCCCCGATTTCTTCCCATCACTAAAGACCTCGATGTAGACGAGACGTAAAACCCTATATCCGCACATAATTGAGAAATTTTTCAACGAATTTCAATTTTCAGCGAATCGAAGTTGAGGGCGAATAAACACTGGAAGAGACCGATGGAAGAGTTGTAAAATGGAAGAGTTGCGTCTTTCTCCTGAAGAGACGGTTATCTGTTTCCTCTTTGGGTCAACATTTTTGGACAAATTCCTTCATCAGAGAAATTTGGCAGTTTGAAGAGAAACACCTACTCGACTGTACAAGATCTCAATGATTCATAAAACTCAAAACCACGTTTCCAAGTAACACCAACGTGTTTTGCATTGCTATGATTTAGTACCACTTACTGTTTTATCGTCTGATGGAGATCAATGGATGTCCGAAATGGAGGATTCGGTTTTCATTATAGGCACAAGCCTTTGTTTCTTGGGTGTAGTATTTCCTCACGAATGTCGGTAGAATAGGTCCAGTTACACGTTCCCCCTGCGAACCCTTCACAGGGTGCTCCAGAAGTAACTATCTACCAGCGTCGTTCTACGGAGAGCCTCCGGGGATATATCATCTATAAAAGTGAACGTAAAATACTGAAAATCAGTGTGACGTAAACGTAATCCGTGAACTGGCCCCTGTCGGAGCATTAAGTAATTTTATTAGAAATCAATACGTGGACGAAATGGCTTCTTCATTCCGCGGAAATTTACTGAAATAATGGCTTACTGATTACTGTATTTGGCAGTACCTTTTCAGAAGAATTAATTTATTTATGATGAGCTAAAAGCCGGCCTTTTAATAAGAGTCGAGCATCGTTCATTTAGGATTCCGTACTTTAATGACCTTAACAAATATGGAATGTAGTAGGAAAATTACGCAAAAATCAATGCCTGTCGTATGACGTTGCGCTTTTTCAAAATAGGTACGTTGTCTGTGTGAGAAGAAAGCGTTCATGAAAGCCTGCTGCAAAGACGCTAACTACTTACTTAGAACGCTGTCAAATATCTTTAGTGGAAGATTTTGAAAGAGACTATCTTCGATCCATATGTCAACCTCATCTTCACGTGGTACACTCTGTTTGCACTGCCGAATGAATGATTCCCGGTATATGGTATTACCCTCTACTTGGCAACGTCCTCCTGGGAGTGGACCAGGGCACCTTCTTGTCCTTGGGATTGGGAACGGTCTCTAATGGCTGATACTCAGAAATGATAAACTTCATGAGGAAGCCATGACTGCAGTATAGACGCAAAGGGTATACCGAATTAGAATTACATACGGTATCTAATGATGGATTCTTCATGTATAAAATATTTTGGAGGTAAAATGATCCCCGATTCGGATTCTCTGGTGGGTATTGTTCAGAGGGGAATCATCAGTATGAAGAGAATATAGAAACATCTTAAGAGTCGGGGGGAAGGGGGATATTAAAGAAGTCCGAATAGGGCAGGTAGATTAGAGAACTTAAAAATGGAACGATTTAAGTTAGACGTTGTTGCCATTAATGAGAATAAGTTGAAGGATTTCTGGTCTGGGGAATATAGAATAATTAGCACACACGCTGTCAGTGGAATTACTAGTGTGGGATTTGTAATGAAAAAGAGTGTATGGAAACGAGTGAGTTATTACTAGCAGTTTACTGACTGGAGTATAGTAATGATAGAAACTAAGCGTACACCAACCACGTTAATACACAGTGACACGAAAAACCGTAATGCCATCGGAACTCCTTTCCCTTTGCACACGTTGCAAACTATCACTGGTTTCGTTAAACGTGTTTATGGCGAACGCAATGTGTAGAGCGTTCCACTGATCCATCATTACTAAAAGCAGTGTTGCCAACTATGCATTTCAAAAATTCGCGTGTCACTCTGTGCAAGGGTATACGCCAACGTCACAGGAGTACGATGAAATTGAAGAATTAATCCAGTATGTGAAAGGGGGAGAAGATCTAATAATGTTGGTTGAGTGAAATGCGATAGTGAGAGAAGGAAGAAAGGGAAAAATCTGTTGGAAATTTTTGTGTAGGAGAATGAAATTAGCGAGGAAACAGGTTGTTAGAATTTTGCAAAATATAGAAACTGATAATAGCAAAACCACTATCTGAGATTCATGCACGCATTATACACCAGGAAATGCCCAGGGGATATTGTTAGATATTAGTTAGTTATTATCACGGTTAAATCAAGTTCTGTTCTGTAAAGCACTCCGGGGAGTTGATATTAACTCTGACCGCAATAAGCTATATAAGAATAAGATTGCTGTAATAGAAGTAAATAATCACGAGAGACAAGCATCAAGTAAGAAGGGTGTGAGACAGGGTTGTTTTCTGTATCCATTAATATACATGTAGAGGAAACAAAACAATTTGAATTTGGTACAAGTGTCGAAGAGCAGTATGCAGCAATTTGCAGATGCCGTTGTTAGCCGAACCGTGTGAGGATATAGAGAAACTAGTGAATGACTTGAATATAATACTGAGAGAGGAATTTGGACTAATTCTAAACGAAAGAATTACAAAAGTCATGAAATGTGTCAGAAATAATAAAATATAAAAATAGTGTTATATGTAATAGAAGAAGAAGGTTTTCAGTAAGTGAAATTACGATTGATGGCCGAAGTAAAAATATTAGTGGAAGCAGAATAACACTACCGAAAAAAAACCTTCTTGAAAAGTGGAATTATTTTAGTTTCAAATATTGATCAAGGAGGCAGAAAGAACTTTCTGAAACTGTATGTATGAAACACAACACTTTATGGTAGTCAAGCTTGAACCAGAAAGAATGAAATAACTGAACAGGTAAAGTAGGAAAAGAACGTGTTTTGAAAATAGTGGACGAGAAAAGAAGTTTGTGGAAGAATCTCACAGAAAGAAGAGACAGGATAGTGGGTCACATTCTGAGACATGTTGAATTTGTTAGTGGAGAGAACAGCTGAATGAAAAAACTGTAAAGCAAGACAAAGATTAGAACACATTAAGTAGATAATTGAAGATGTAGGTTGTAAACGATATGTTGAGATGAAGAGGTTAGTTAGTGCAAGATAGGAAGAGATGGAGGATAGCATTCAACCAGCCGATAGGTTGATGGCAGGGAAAAAAAAAATCAAATATCTCCAGAGTTTCCCTGTTGTAGAAAAGACGCATCCAGTTTCTAACTCCCGTTAAATTATGTCCACTATAAAGTTCTCGAAGTATGACTGCCCGCGTCCAAAGAAGTATTCTCTGCACTGGATCTCAAGGAATTTATTAGACGTAATTAGTTTGTAGTGAAATGGATCAATAATGTGAGACATATATTCACAGTCATCGTATACATAATTGTTATACCGAGTGCGGTGGATGAGCGGTAACGCTCTGGTCCCACATTCGTAAGGAGGTGGGTTCGATTCCCCGTCCGGCTCTCCAGATGTCGGTTTCCCATGGTTTCTCCAAATCACTCCATGCAAATGCCAGGTTGGTTCCTTCAAAAGGTCATGGCCGAAATCCTTCCCGTTCCTTGCACCCAGTCTTTCCCTCCTCTAATGACCCCAACTTCGACGATATGTAAATTCCCAAACAAATAAAAAAATATATAGTTATCACCCCTAATATATACCGAGTACCAAAGTTATAGCATCTGTTTCACAAGTTACCATCAGAATATTCCGGTGTAGATAAGTATGTTGTGATAATTTCTGTGAGTGACTAAAGAAAGTATGTTAAATAAATTGGATACAACGTACGAATTAACGAATGTAAATATTATGTAAGATAAGTTACTGCCAGGCCTCCGCTTCTCCGTTAGTAGGAGATCAGTTATTCAGTTCGAACAAAAATTGTTTTTAATTGCTAGGTATTACCTAGCAGATGCATTGGCTTGCGACGTGCACTGAATTAAGACAGCTTTCAAGAAAATATCAAAATATTATTTTTTTCCTCCTCAGAATATAACTGTACACGATTTTAAGTAGGACATTTGGTCAACGCAACTTATTGAATTGCAATTGAAGTCTGCAACTTTTTTATGCTTACGAGATGAAAGACCAGTGACAGACAGAGAGAGCTGAGCGATAGCAATATGACTCCGTTACCTTTCGGTTACGGAACACTTATAAAGCTATAAAAACTTTTTGGAGCCACTATTATTTGATTATGTAGGTTGTGTTCATTACAAGGAGAATTAGAACTATGGAAAGATTTAAAAAAAAAAAAAAAACTTTGGTTATAGAAAACAGGATTTATCGAAATCAAGCATATCCAAACTATATATAACGAAAACATCGAACCCACATTTTGTGATGGATTTTAGGTATTATCAAGTTTGTGTTACTCTTAGAATTTTGACCCCCATTTGAAGATTTTTTTAAACTCATAGGTTTAATGTAATATTGTTGGTTAGGCGTAAGACAGTGACTTTTAAAAATCGTAAATCCATTCTCCAGCAAACATTTTCTACAGGAATGTTGATGACACGTTTGTGATCTGGTGACATGGTTAGAAACAGAATAGACAAATTACTAGTGCATTTGAATTCTGTCCATCAGAATGGAATTGAAGAAGGAAGGTTGCCTGCCATTTCTTGTTGTGTTGGTTATAAAACGTGCCGACAGTACACTTGGACACTCGGTTTATCGGAAGCCCACCCATACCGACTTGTATTTGAACGCTAGCAGCTGTTACCATCCTACGCAACACAACACCTTTCTAACCACGCTGGTACATAGAGCGCGATGGATTTGTGACAAAGTCGAATTCACCAGCAAGATTATCGATCTTCGGAGAACTTTCTCGAATAATGGTTACAACAAGGGGCAGATTTGTCGCGTATTAAGGAAAAAGGAAGACCGACAGATCGTGTTGACCCCCAAGGGTCTAACTTTTCTTCCGTGCCTACGTGCGCTAAGTGCTAAAATAGGTAAATTGTTGACCAAACACGGAGTGAAGACGACGCGGGGAAATTAAACACTTGATTGGTAGCGTTAAGGATCACCTGGAATTACGAACCCCTGGTGATTACTACATACCATGTGAATGTGACCGTGCTTACATCAGAGAAACCCGGCGGTGTGTCAAGCACGCAAGAAATGTTCGCCTGCGTCAGGGGGGGGGGGGGGGGTGGAATGGTGCCGAACACAGTGAACAAGAGGGGTAACTATTTAAATTCAAAGAAACAAGAATTTTTGCCCATGCCAGATATTTTTTGGACGGGCTGGTTTTTAGTCAACAGGGATACTGGATACCGGTTTAGTGTGACCTTGATCAATATGTTGAAGCAGCAGTGCGTCGGTAAGGGGCAGAAAAGTGGATGACGTCATCGCATAGGTTAGGCTTTCGTTTTCAACCGTTGCCGCAGCACCGCCAAAACAGTTACTACGCCAGTGCGTTTGCAGTTGGTTGAAAATGAGGGTAGAGATCGATTCCCTCGAAACGTCCCATGAAAGTGACATTTTTACGCGGCTAGAAGCCCGAAAGCATTTTATTTATTTACTACGCCGCGAAACACTTCATTCTTACATCCTATTACCCTATTTTACTCGGCAAGTTACACATATTCGATTACGTTACTACCTACTGCAAACGCGAAAATATGATGGATTTTGTCGCTTCTATCGTTGTAAGGATAAAAGTTTGTAGCAACAGTTCCTTTATATTCTTTCGTGGGAATATTGTGCCATTAACTTAGGCAGTAGCTTCTTTATTCCAGTCCTTCAGCCATCCCCTTTTATTTTGTTTTAGACTCAGTTTCCCATTTAGAAAAATGGTCGTCCGTTTTCTTCAGCTTCGAGGCCACACGGCAAAAATATTAGACTAGAGGGAACAGCACTGCCCTGTACGCTAGCCAGTTAATTTCATATATAGGATTCGAGGTTTCTGTACAAGAAGCAAAAGCGCTAATTATTTAATATGGCATCTGGGAGGATTTACACGTAAAATAATAACGATTTGATTTTGAGCTTGTACTGTCGTGTTGTGTAGATCATTTATCGGCTGATGAGAACCGCTGTAACGCCTTTTGACGCGACAAGAATGCCGAAAAATAGTAAAATCCCCCCTTCTCCGTACCTCACAAAGCCCTTAACGTAGAAACTCACTTATCGGACTAAAGAGTACACAAAGTATACAGATCAGTGGTACCAAAACAAGTTTAGTAAAATCACATGCTTTTCTGACTGCCAGAAAGTTACTTTTTCCAGCTTGCTTGGGTACTACAATCACAGCTACAACGCAGACTGATACACACACACACACACACACACACACATATATATATATATATTTCTAATCCATCCAGTGCGTCTAAAGTGCTTTTGAAACTGTAGCAATGAGTGAAAGACAGTTCAAGTGTAGCTCTTCTTTTTAGAGCAATAACACTTTGAAATCAGATACTTCTTTCCGGGACGCTGTATTTTGTTACCTTAATAATCGAATGAAATGAATACGCGTAAATAAAGTATTAGAAGCATTGCTTCCCTAACTTAGCTTATTTATCACGTATGACAGTAGTAAAGTTTCTGTGCTGGAAAGTACTGCAAAATTTAGCGGAATAAATCACTACTGCGAACGACGGCGAACCCCAGGTATATGTTTCTAGAAGGGAGATATTAAAACGTGTTTTCTTAGAGTCAAGAGTGAAATTTTTTGTTGTACTGAAGCGTTCTAAAACTGGTTTCCCTATATTTCCTCTCCTCTTCAGACATGTAACCTTCGAGGCTGGATATCATTAAAACTCGTTTACAGTTCGATGTTGCTAGTATAGTTAAAATCGTGAGCGTAGATAGGACTACTTGACTTAAGGATATGAAGCCTAATCGACGCGCATTCTTCAATTTATACCAAAAACGTGAGAGGGTATATGTCGCCATCAAATTTTGAATAGTGTAGTTTTTGCGAGGAGATTCATGTATATAGTAGGGACATAAATACTGTTATAATAATAAACGCGATTCTTCGAAATAGTTAACAGAATGTCTCCTGATAATCAAACATGTGATTGCTGCTAATGTAGTTATTTTTGAAAATAAGTGGTGCTTAGTTTTTTTCGTTATGGAATGGTCTGATAAAGAAAATGGTATGTCTGTTATAGTATTATACAAATGTAAAATGGAAACTGAGACATTTACAAGATGCTCCAATCGTTCGGGATAAGTCGAATGTTTGTTTACCGGTGTATCAAGCTGTTGGAGGATACAGGAGGCATCAAAGGCAGTCAGTGATATGTATAACAGCTGTTAAAGCCAATTTCTTTTTAAGAAAGTTCCGAAAGTATCCTTCCTGTGAGGTGCAAAATCACAGAATTTATGCGCGTACATTGAAAAAAGCCTCCGAACTGGCCTCATGGGTTGAAAAAGATGATCGAGCGTCATTTATGGCTTAGTGATGCCCCCATCATACTCGAGCAAGGATTTGCCTAAGGTTTTCTATTCCAATTCCCTAGTTTCCCGAGACCATCCTTTCATTACCTTCTCCAGCAGATGAACGTCTCCTTACTACCAAAAAGTCCTGCCAACTGAATTTATTATGAAACGATGTACCAAAATAGTACACACGTTTTACCATCAACAAGTGTTTACTGCTTCACTTTAAAATCATATAAAACCCTTATTTTTCTATCTCTTTATCTAATAAGCTGATTTTTTTTGGCATTTATCTTCATTCCTTGTTGTTATATTCTGTTAAACATCCTCTACAGATACTACTAATTTTTCTCAATCCTCACTCATAGTAACCCTACTTGGAACTACCCTGTGATGCTCTGTTCCTACTTCCACCCATTTTGATATTATTTTCCTATCCTAAATCATAGTTTCCTATATCTTAAGAAATCCTGCATTTGGCAACTTACATTTCGATTCAC
>JARYHS010009833.1:0-25000 GCA_031002005.1 Vandiemenella viatica | reverse complement strand
ATTGATTGTTTTCTAAGTTAAAGTCTGTCTCGAGATCAATAGTTCTTCCATGATGCAAATTATAGGCTAGAGAGTAGCTAAAAGTTTATATGTTAATTTGAGATCTTGTGGACCATCCATTGAGTTGGTTGTAATAGCAGATGAATTCAAGAACTATCTTCTTAGCGACTGATTTCCTTAGTTTGTTAGTAAGAATTACATTTCGTATAATAATATTGATTCATAACATTTTCTCCGTGGCAAAATTGTTCTTTGGTTGAATATAAATAGGTTTCAGTCACCATTCTGTCTAGTGTGGTTAAAGTGCTGAAGCCATTACTTGGTTGGAACAGCAGAAATGTAGAGCAAATCCAATATCTGAAACTTACGCTCATATACTGTTTCACTTATCGTTAGTAAACTCATGGCATACTCCATTATTTTCTCGTCGATGTCTGAATGATTTAATATGGATAGCTTAAAAGCTGGGTTTAGTATTCATAGTCAGTTCTTATAGTTTCCATTTGTAGAGTTCGGCATTAACTTGTTGTTAATAACCGTTTGTATGAAGACGAATTATTTAAAAGTTCTGTTACGATGCGGTAAATTTGTATTTATTTATTACGAGGAAAACTGAGTAGTTTAAAAATGGTTGATTTCCAATTACATATATAGAGATACGATATAGGAATTTTTAGTTTTGAATTTTGTCTTCCGGTATGAGGAAAAAAGCTGGTGATAGAGCTAGATCTCTCAGTTATTATTAATTAGCCATTTTGCATCAAGTACCTCTTAGAGTCATCAATAATTTTTAAGGATGTGAAGCGTAGTCACTATGCCTGTTCCAGTGGCGGATTGATGACCTTCCCGCTTGCCGGAAGGAACCTATTCTAACTAGTGCTGCCATCTGTCTGTGATTCGTCCAACTTATGTTCTCTATGAAAGGTGTAGTTGTGATTGAGAAATCTGTGGTTTACGGGGCGAAAATTGAGGATCATCCCAGCATTCGCCTAGGTGATTGCGGAAAACCGCAATCCACGCGGTCAGTACGCGGGTGGCCAGGCGTCGAACATGATCCCGTTGTACCTCCCCGATCCAATGCACCGGGGCCTTAACAAGCGCAACCACACTGCGGGCAAGGTCTCCCAATTATGCTACATTCCTCTCACAGTGACGTTTCAAAGGAATCTACCACCGTTTCCACGACCATAAAAGCAGTTGATTGTATTGCAGCTAGCTGCATGTATATAGATTTCTAATTACTGCTTTGGGGCGGGAGGTATGACAAAACAGCTTCACGGAGGCAAAAGGATACACGGTAATTAATTTCAGTATCTTCATCAAACACTCTTGGCTCGCTTCCCAGCCCACGGACTGATATTCTTGGAACTGATGAGACGTGAAATGTAACAATGAAAACTTCTACACATGTGTCCGGAATGACGCTGAGTCGTTGGCACAAGGTCCTTTCTCCCTATAATATTTATAATTACTGCGCAGACATTTTCAATAGTGTTCGTGGCTTACAGTTCATCTGATGAAGTATCGGATAGTCTAGTAATCACCTTTGGACTACTACACACCAGAGAATGAATGATATTTCATGCTGGAATATGATCTATCATTTTGGGTGGCTACATCAAGCTCTTAAGAATGGACACTACGCTGCATACTCGTGTGGCTTGACACTTGTCAAAGCCTGTGTCAGTCCGACGCATCAATAGAAACTCTCTCAATTCTATTGCTGTGGTGATTGCAACGTGGTTGACATCTGTTTGCTTCTACTGGACGATACATTATCACTAAGGTTCGGATCTTTATGACCAAAAAGTAGAGAAAAATGAAGGCAAATATGACCTTAAAAATGCATACATATGATCTAAAACTGACAAAATATGACCAAGCATTTAAGTTTACTATACATCAAAATATGCTCAAGTGTTTTATCTAGTAGTGTCGCTTTCATGTAGACAGCATAATTTCCTTCCAAGCATTCGCTGCCCCATTGGGAAGTTAAATTTTAAATAATTTTGTTGAAGTCACTTTCAGATAATTTACAGAATAGAACTCTTTCATCTGTACTTAAATACTCCTCTCTAAATTCCCTTACGTAACGTCGTACCTTCAGAAAATTTTATTTTTGGCATGGCGGTAGATCTACTCACTGGTCCATTGCAGATTTAACGATGACTGAGGATTTTCATTGAGATATTAATTGACGCGGATCGACACATGCATGCTTCTGCTGCATTGTCGAGATTAATAGGCGAGCGGAACATTACATTTAGAGAGTGACAATAATGTATAACTTTAATTCTTGACTGGTGATTTCTGATCACAGTGAAAATTAGTTCCCCCACCCCCTCACCTGCATAGCACAATTACAGTTCTTTGAATAATTATCTTAATTAATTCTCATCTATATCCAGTGAATTCCCGGTATTATTATAAAAACTACGAGATCTTTCCACAAAATATTACAATAACTATTATCGAAATATGACCAAAACTAGGAAAATAGTCTAAATATGCATTTATATGCTACTTAAAATACATTTAATACAATCAGAAACGTTGAATCAGTGTTTAATTCAACATTTCAGCTCAAAAAGAAGGCAGGAAAAAAATATGTCTTGTCCTAAAGATCCGAACCCTAATTATCACATATTCTGCCACTCCAGTACTGATTGGCTTCTCGCCAGTGAATACAAAACATCTCCAACAACTAGGAATCTTTCCAGATTTCTCAAATACAAAGGCAGTTTTCGCTCGGAACAGTTCATAAATGGTAAGTCGCGGAATTCGTGAATCTTTTAATATGAGACAATTCGAAATATCAATAACGTTAGGCAGCGTGAAAACAGTTTTCTTTTTTCCTTAAAGGAAACCCTTTTCTATTCTGTTTTTGCGGTGGACGAATTTCCTTGTGAAAATATATAATTTTTTTTAACTGTCATTCATCAACGAGGAAAAATAGTGAGTCTGTAATGAAAATTGAATGATATCTTTAAGGAAATACGGTAATCATAAAGGAAATTTACGTAGTTAAACGCAGCGTACATTTTCAGATGCTAATTTTAATGAGCTTAATATATAAGCTCATTTTTTCCGAATCTGTTGGTGAACCTGTCCTTCCCTAAATGGTTCTACATTACTCAATTCATTTGGTGCCTAACACTATGACAAGAATGTTAGTTCCTTTGCGATAAGTTAGGACTGCTTTGAATGTTCTGGGAAAAGGCGTGACATTCTCGTAAATAAAATGTTTTATTATTATGTTTTTAGTTGAGTAGTCATTCCATCTGTAAATGGGGTTCACTTACGTTATATGTGAAGAAAAAGTGCTGTGTTTTGGCAGTGTGCGTCTGCGATACTCTGAACGGCTGGTTTATAACACCTTCCATTTAGTGTTGCGCCTACAGGGTATACTGTTCCGCTACGTAATTGTGTCAAGTGGGAAGGGCAAGAAGTCTCACGAATTGTGTCTCCGACTGGTTTGTGCGTTCCCGAAATAAATTGAGCAAGATTAAAATAAACCCAGTTACTTGTACAATTTTATACACTGACTTGTAGTTCGTACGCAGTGGAAGAGGGAAAAAGTCCAATTAATGAAATTTTAGTATGTTGTTTAATCGCTGTACGTGAAATTCAGACTCGTGTTTGGAAACGTGGCCTTGATGTCCTTAGTAGAACAGATTCCAAAATAGGTGTTAGTATACGTCGTTATATCTAGCGGGGGCGAACACAACAGTTATATAAAACTACTCGAACCAGCGAGGGCATATCGCTCATTTGCTGCAACAATGACGTACTAAAAAACCGACCTTTTCTGGATTATAATCTTAGAATGCATCAAAATTATCAAACATGAAACATATGAATTGGTCCTCCTCTAAAATGGATATTTTTGAATTGTGTTACGATTGCAGCAAATGAGCGATATGTTCTGGGAGAAAACTATTGTTCCGAGGAATTTGTACTTGGATGTAACGAACAGTGAGTCAGTCACTTTAAATTCAACTAATTAGAAACGTGAGAACACCTGCCGAAGAGTTTAGTAGAAAATTCGGGCTAATTTTACCAAGCGATGGCTGTCATTGTATACTTACTTTAATGTAATATCTTTTTGGAGCAAACATAATTCTTACCGTTTTATGGAGTAGATTTCTCGATTTACTCGTTGAATTTAAGGTAGTTTTGGTAAAAGAATTAAAAACTGTGTTTGAAGAAAAAATATTAGCGAACTGGTTAATATATATATGAATGATTCACAGTATCTAAACATCGTCACCATAATCAGAAGTGACTAAAATTATATTACTTTACGGGTTCGGAAACGATATTTGGGTATCTCAGCGTATGTTCCCTGTATTAAATATAGCCACTGTAACCGCATTTGATGGAAATCGACTAACGAACTTATTGAAGATTCTTCTAAACATGCGATCTTTATCTCCAGTTTAATACAAGGAGCGTAGCAAAAATGAATGAAAATTTTATCGTGTCTGGATTCTACATTTTCGAAGAAATCTCTTAGGTTACTGCAAATTTATTTTAACTCGGAAATATCTCTGTTCTTAAAACGTTCCAGTATGTATAAGATACGTTATGACCTTGACAATACCTTTTCAGTAATGTATTAGAGTAGCATTCATTGAGAGTTTCAAACACAATTGACACTCAATGCCGCGACGCCTCCCTCAACCCTGTGATGTCACATCAGCGGGCAACGCCCCGTTAAGCGCTGTAGCCAAGCGACGCCGTGACGTCATAGCCCGTAGGCCTTTGGCAGATCGACGCCGTGACGTCGCACGATGCCCGTTCAACCTTTCTCTACACCCTGAAGATATTCAACATTGAACGGCCAAGCCCTTTCAAACGCTTTTGCCAAGCGACACCTTGACGTCACAGCAGACCGACGCTGGGTATTATAAACAACTTCTTGCTATAGATGATCTTGCAACAGAATTTTCTACGGAAGTTTCTGAAGAAGTACTCTGTAATAAAGATAGTCTACCAATTCATGCTTAAAATGAAAAGGCCTGACTAACTTATTGTAAACGATAAAGCGACATCGGAATTATTTTGTAGACTCTTTTGGGTGATGTTTGTGGGAGCATTATGAATAAGTGCAATAAAAGGACCTACGTTCCACTAGTTTACAAAATTAAGTTAATTAACATGGTTGGAACAGTTACAAATTAAGAGATAATAAAATAAAAAATATCACAGCTAAATTTGAACCATTAACCCTTCCCCCCGTCCCAAATCTTTCACCAGTTAAACCACGAGACTTGTTGTTGGATTACTATGGTCTGTTCAGTAAAACTTCCTACCTGGAATTTTTCAAAGTTGGTTTTCTTCAATTAGGCTGAAATGAGCATATTCAGCTTTGCCAAAATAATTACCTAACCATGATCTAAGACCTGACTGTCTGGGCGAGAGGAGATGGTGTTACCTCTGACTTGTTAAAGTATCTTGGTTCAGGTGAATGTCGTTATAGGTGCTATGTTATTTGTCCTCTTCACCAAACTAAAGTTTGAATAATCGGTTATCGGCTAATAATGTCCTTAGAGTGAATGATATATTCCTTTTTATGACACGGTTAATTGCAGTGCACATTTACTTCATTTTACAAGTTTTAGATATTTTTTTTCAAAAATAGTGAACTGTTTTCGTTTGCTGATTTTTTTTTGTTTTACTGTTGCATGTTGCAGGCGTGTAACGAATTTACAACTCACGTGATGAATTTACTGCGGGAACAGTCTCGTACAAGACCCATTACTCCGAAGGAAATTGAGCGCATGGTGCAGATAATTCACAAGAAGTTCTCGTCCATCCAGATGCAGCTGAAACAAAGCACGTGTGAGGCTGTGATGATTCTGCGATCCAGGTTCCTCGATGCAAGGTAAAACTCTTTATCATTTTATTTTTTCAAGTCTGCTACATTGCCTTACATACAAGGAACATAAACAGTACTAATTGTTTAAAATATTTGTTCTGCTCAAGAGATGAAACCAGTTAACAAGTAATTTAATGCTAATCTCAACATCGGGCTCAAATCCTGGCCCAGCCGTCCAGATTTCTGTTTTCCATGAATTCCCGAATCTACTCCAGGCAAATAATAGGATAATTCCATCTAAATCGTTGTTAATGTAATCGTTATTATGAAAACTATTGTACCTATGTTTACACAACAGCTATCTCTTAATGCATGAAACTGATTCCATTCAGACTAACAGTCTTAAGAAGAGAACGATATTGATTTATAGTTACTTTATCTGATACTAATTGTAGATATCTGAACAAGAAGAAATGGCTGCTACCGTTAAGGAGACTAATTACAGAAACTGAAAGAAATTGTGGTCCATAGTAGTACAAGGTTTAATGACTCACATTCACAAGAATACCAGTTGACCCGGTTTAGGTTTCAGGAAAATGTCGAGTTAATTACGCAAGTGCCAGGTATGGGTCTGGCGCATCCACAGTACCCGAACTTTGAGACTACTGCTGGCAGACCTCTAGTACTGTAAACTCTTTGCGCACTTCAACGACCACTGTAGGGCGTGACGGTGGAACATTGTGTGCATTGTGGAACGGGGGCCAGAACACAAGGATGGTTCAACCTCTATAAAAAAAATCCCCTCAGTCTCAAAATTTGACACGTGAGGAGCTGTATGTGTGGTGAGTCAAACCACTCTCTAACGTGCAACCTCATGGGCATCTGCCGCAACCCTGTTGTATCGGGCTTCGTAGCGAGATTCGGGGGATCCGCGTCTCCCGATATACATTTCCTCCGCACTCGAGGGATCCAGTTTAAGAAGAAGAAGAAAGGAGTTGCACTACTTTCGGTATGGGTGGGCCGCAGGGTATGAAAAACACCTCTAGAATGGTGAAGCGGGTGAGGGTCCAAATCCCTAACCTTTTGAATACAGGAGTTGATACTGTGAGTAAGGGGAAGGATTATCCTGTTCATAGTGCCTGCCTAATAATGCCTAAGAAGGAGGGATCTTTTGGAAAAGGTATCTCCATTTTAGATACAGAAAGGACTAGAGCACTGGCAGGGGCCCTAAAGTCTGTGAAAAATTCGAGGAACGGGACATTGCTGCTGGAAACATCTTCTAGTAAGCAGGCTTTCCTACTCCTGAAGTCTGAGAAGCTCGGGGAGTTCTCGGTAAAAATAAACTCTATAAAACTCAAAATACGAGCAAATACGTAGCGGCAAAGGCATGATCACCGGCCGGTATCTGATCGATTTAGAGTGCGAGGAACTTATTAAGGATTTGGAAAGAGGCAAAGTAGTCGAGGTTCATCAGATCGCATGAAGGATAAATGAAAGTTTTGAAAAGACTGCCCCCTTCGTCTTGACGTTCGAGACTCCTATATTGCCAAAGGCCATCAAAGCATTAACGTACGCTCGTATGTATCGAACCTCATGCGCTGCTTCAAGTGCCAGAGGTTCGGACATACAGTACAATGGTGACCTGCATTGGCAACGCTACCTGTGGGAAATGCGAAGTGAGATCACATGAGCCGGGCAGTGTTTGCATCCTTTCTGAATTGTGCGTCTAGTTTATCTTGATGCAAAGAAGATACAGGAGTTGAAAACCCAATAGCGAATCCCTTATGGCAAAACAATCAAGTGGTTTAAGGCGCTTGCACCACCAGTCTTCACAACTGACTTTGCAGAAACCTTGTCAGCTTCAGTAAGGAAAGAAAGCATTGCTATGCAGACTTCCGTTCCACAGTGAGCAAAAATACAACGTACTCATGTCAGTAGCAGTACATCTGCAACCGCGACCACTCCAGTATCAGGTTCTAGGATTCCTCCATCGGCATCAACACAGCCATGCGTTGCAACTTGTTCAACAACTGTGCCTTTTGCAGCAGTGGCAGCAATAACACCTGCAGAAGCAGCTTCGTCACAAGCTAGTAACGGAAGGCAAATAGCAGAGAAGTACCGAGGTCAGATAATTGTCTATACGGACCCAACAGTGTTTGTGAAATGATCCTCAACGTCATCTCTCAGACCACAAAGTAGTAGGAAAAAGAAGGGGGAAAGGTCTCGGAGGAAGAAAAACCCGCAAGTCTTCGAGGTCTTCACCGAATCAGTGTTGTCTTCGGAACCCGAAGACAGCGAAATGCTGCTGGACGAGCAGGTCCCGTTCCTCATCAGTCGCCGAAAGAGGACCTACCCGAACCGGGGTGGGTGAAGTTAAGTTGATAGGATGGCTCAGATACTCCAATGGAACATGAATTGTTTTCGGGCTCTCAAAGAGGAAGTACAATTTATTGGAGGCACAGTCTAACCTTTGTGTCTCTGTCTCCAAGAAACACATTTTACACTCATTGTCCAGTACCAAGAGGGTATGACCGTTATATAAAGGATGATACCGAAGGTGATCGAGTGAGAGGAGGAGTGGCTGTCGTCCATTCCAAACCTGTTGCTCTCACCTCTGTCTTATAAGCAGTAGTGGTGAGAATACACTGTCCTTCCGACTGACCGTATGCTCTATTTATCTTCCACCCAGTGCGCTCGGTTTACGATAAACTGCTGGACATGCTGCGCCAATGTATTCTACAATTTCTTCTGTCAAGAGATTTCATCGCCCATAGTGTGTTATGAGGTTCGATGACCGATTGCCCCAGAGCTGGAGTAGTTTTTTGATTAGTAGAGCAAGAGGAAATATGTATCCTCAACACAGGACAAATGATACCACTGCTTCGTCCTCTGCCATTGACCTTTCGTTGTGTTCTCCTTCAGCTGCAGACTTCATGCAGTGGAAGGTGCATCGTAATCTTCATGGGAGCAACAACTTTCCCATATGAGTGCACGTCGAGTTCGGCGCGGAAATGGAACGTTAATAGATCTGACTGGCAGGAATTCCGCCATTCTGTATTAATTTATCAGTGCAACACCACAGTGGAGAAAGTGGACAAGGTGGCTGATGTTTCCATCCATAAAGCTCGGAACCACAGCGAAGAACGCCCGTTCCTCGGTGGAAGATGGGCGTTACGTCGTTTTAGATTGCACCGGACAACTGACAAGATAGCAGCCTTCCGAATTGCAGGAGCTAAAGCATGTCGTATTATTAAGTAGAGCGAGAAAAGATCATGGCACAAATTTGTGAGCTCAATTAACCCTTCCACTTCATCGAAATTAAGGGAATCTACCCGCCGTATATGTGGAAGGTACTCTAGATCACCAGTATCAACAAGTTGTTTACCACTGACAATGTTTTTATTACTATTTTAATGATGTTTTAAACCAGCATCACACCTTTACCCAGATATATACCGATGGGCTGGGCTGCTGTGTAATGTTCCCTAACAGATGCAGCGTACACACCGCGAACTGTTACGCCTCACGTAAATCGCGACATGGAGTACACCATATGCTGCATTCAGGCACTGGGAAACATGTAAGCCTTCCCGGCAGGCTATACAAGACGCGCTACAATCACTCCAATTTTGCGGAAAGGTGATATTCTTCTGGGTACCTGGCCATGTGGGAATTAGGGGGAACGAGGCAGCGGATGAAGCTGCCAAGTTAGCCTGTAACTAGGTCAAAGTTAACCCTGTTTCGATCCCAAAGTCAGACCTAGCCTCGGTGGCGAAAAGAATTATCTTCGCTGTATGGCACAAGCAGTGGCTGGTCAAACACACCGTTCAGCTCCTTCCATCCATTGGGTGAGACGGGATGAGGTTCTCCTTAATCCCCTCCGCATAGGGCACGGTCCTTTGACACGCAGTTTTATTCTTCGCCGGGAGAACCCACTGGAATGTGGCGCTTTTGACGGCGCGCCACGTATTAACAGATTGTGTTTTATTTCTTGTTTAATAGGATTTAATATAATGAAAGTGGCAATGTGGCTAGGGTTTTAAATTTCTGTCTGTCGGCCGGTCTTGTTACAAATATCTTTGGCAGACCAGCCTAGTTTTAAGAGGTATGCGTGACCCCTGTACAGGCTCCTGCCCAGGCATTGTGTTTTAATATTTAACGATTTTAATCATTCCTTGTACTGAATACAGTTTTAAATCAGTTTGACCTCCTTACAGCCAACCTGGCAGGACTTTTTACAGCCAACGAGGCATTTGAAAGTATTATTGTGATTTAAATCTGGTTGGCCTCTTTTACAGATAACCAGACATTGTTTGTATGGAGAATGTTATTCTTTGTGGCCTTTTTACCGTAATCTGCTTTCGGTATGGCTCTGCTCTTTACGGTTGGTCATACAGTTAGTAATTTGCCACACAAGTTTTTGCGAGGGCTCTAATCAGTGTCGATGCACCCTAAAATCCCAAAACAACAACAGTTCCTTACCTAGCACTCGCGATGAGTTAAAATTTTATACCATCGGCCGTGGCAACTTAAAATGCAGAAGGTTTTTTTATGAAAGAGATTGTGGCAGTTGTATTCTTTTTTTTTTCGCTTGTGATTTTATGCCTCGTCGACGTTGAGGTCATTAAATACCAAACCAACTATATTTATGATCATGTCATCTGAGTTTTTTTTAAAAAAAAAAAAAAAAAAAAAAAAAAAAGCTGTAGTTCTTGTTTCATAAGTCCATGATACTTTCCTGTATGGTTTATGTGAATCTTAGAACAACTAATTTTCGTAATGGTGTTTGGCCTTTGCTACCATTCGGTAAGCTCTAAGTGCTTTAATTGTATGCAGAACATCATTAATACTTGTCTAATGACTGTACAACTCAGTATGGAAAGCACAAGACAAACAGAAGATTTTAATAAAAACTACCCATGCTCTATATCCGAATTGAACTCAAGTCCAGTGTCTTAGCAACTACGCTGTCAGAAATGACTAAAGTGATTTGTTGTTACCCGTTATTTGATACGCCACGTTTCTCTAAGGAACTTTGACAAGACGTATTTCCGAACATTTCTATACTTATGGAGGCAGAAGGTGAAGAACGTGGAATAGGGGGAATACTGGAAAGATAAACATTTTTCTTGGATCGGTTGAGATTAGTCATTTAGGCTTTTTGCTGTTACAGGATCAGTGTGTAGACGCATAACAGTCCATTTTTTGTTTTGTTTACTTATGGCTTTACGCCTCGTCGACGTCGATGTCATTAGTTACGGGATGGGACTGGGGACAAGGAACGATAAGGAACTCGGCCATGGGCTTTTGTAAGAAGCATCCCGGCAATCGCCTGGAGTGATTTGGGGCAACCATGCAAAACCCAAATCTGGATGCCCGGACGGGGATTCGGACCACCGTCCACCCCAATGCGAGGCCAGAGTATTAACCGCTTACTCACCACCCTTGGTTACAGTCCATGAAACTCAGTCTTTGTGTGTATACAGGCCAACGAAGAAGTACCTGTACACTTCTTTATTAATAATAAAATGTTTCAGACTATATTTAACATTCCTCTCAATGGATAACACTGTAGTGAACTGTAATAAACAAATGATTTAACTTCTTTTTACATTAAAAAAAATTTCCCTTCTTCATTAATACACCGTTGTAACACTCCGACATTCACACAAACATATATGAATTTCGTCATAGAGATTTTTGAAGGCGTCTTTAACAAGACAGCTATTCTACAATCTGCGGCTTTCTCCCACACATTATAATAACACGTTAAGGGAAGAAGTAGATTGGCGTAAGATCAAAAACTCGTGTTGGGAATTCAGTTGCTGCACGTCCTGTAATCACTCTTCTGTTGAGAAAATTATCCAAGTAGGTCCAAAAAACAGTAGCGTAATGAGAAGTAGCTCCATCATGATGGAAGAAAAGTTGACCTAAGTTGTTCCTTCTGCAACCTCATGAAGTAGACCCACTTACTCGTTTCCAATGACATTACTGTCAATAAAGTACGCTTTATTTTTACATCTGGTACCGATATTGCACCGCAAACATTTGCGCCAGTTTGGTTTGAAAACATCATTTCGGTTCACCGTGTACTAATAACTGTAGTCATGCTGGTTTAGTTGTCTCGACAGCTTGAAGGTGGCCCAATCCGACCCCACAGTGTTAAGAATGAAGTTAGATTCAGCTCGATACTGATAAAGCATAAATTGTAGCCACTACCTAATCATCTTACAACGATCCGTGTGTCAGATGTGGAATGTACAGTTTGACTTTTGCTCATGTAATCCCCTTTACATTGGCCAACGTGTAATTTCGGGAAACTCTACAGGTAATTGTGCACTTCTTTGGACTATCTGTGACAGTCAGAGAGGCATTGAATTCATTTCCCCCAATTTGTGCTGTCGTAGGTACCCATTACGAGATGCATTCATTATGCATTACATCGTAAACATCCCTTGGTGAGCGTGGATTAGACCCTTCATTCCTTTAATGAGGAAATTGAATGAGATCCAGGTATGAGATGATTCACTTTCTGTCCATCCTCTTATAACAGAAGAGCGATGCACTTGGTAATTAGTTCTGTCCGATCAATAATGACGTAGCGTTTTAAATTAAACACCATTTATTAACAACCATTTTATTAATGTTTTTCGACAGACGGCGTTTAATTTAAAACATTCATGCAACGTAGTGATTGCACAATTATCAGGGCATGTATTCAGTATGCCTCACTACAGTTAACAGCTTCTCATTAGATATCACTACTCGGTCCTGGCATTTGGAAGAATGCGGGTTTGATTCCCGGTCTAGCCATCCAAATATAGATTTTCCATGATTTCCCAAAACCACTTGAGATGACTGCCGCAGTGTTTCCTTCAAAAAGGCCACTGAAGATTTCGTTCCCCACAATTATTTGTCGGCTCTAATGACCTCGTCTTCATCGATCCAAAAAAAAACCTCTTCCCCGTACCTGAAAAAAAGCCTGAATTTAGGAAAACGTTGTCAGTAGTTGATTCATAGCTTACCGTTCTTGGTAACAAAAATCTGTCCTTCCAGTTCTCTGCTTAAAAATTCAATGTTATCGGTAGTTGTTGACTTTTAATCACCCAACATTAATTCTTTTCTCTATTGTTGATATCTCTATACAGTAGGTGGTTAGAAGCACGTTGATATTTAGATGTTATGGATTGACTCCAAATTCGCTTCTAAATTATGCTGAATCATTTTGATTCTACCGATAATCGAAATAGTCTTCGTTAAAGGTAGACTGCCTTCTGCGATATTTGCCGAATCGTTTTGAATTTGATAAATTCAGTAAGCAGAAACGAGGGACAAAGGACGAAGTGTCAGGAAACAATTCGAAGCATCCCCGGCGTTCTTGATTACCGTTGGTTTGCGGGTCTACGGGATGCTGAATTAACGCACGGGCTAAGATCAATAGCGCGTTGGCGTCGGCGCCAGGATGCGTTCCGGCCAGTGCTCACACCAAACACTGTAAGCAACCCTGCAGGAATTCTAGTTGGATGGAACGAAATGAAACCGCGTCTTCTGTTGTTACACTCACACATCACGCAGTATTGATTAATTTTCTCCTGAATTTCATACTTATTCTAACGTGAATGGCGATTCAAAGACTTAAGACGACATAACCCACCCATGCCTCATCTCGGACTCGAGCCTGTGACCATCGAGACCATTGCGCTTTCTAAAAACATCCTGCACAGGAACAGTGCTATTTCAACGCTCATTTAATAAATGTTTTCTATGTGGGTGGATAGAATTAGGGTTGTAAAAACAAATTGAAGATAAGACTATATCGCAATGTGTGAAACAATTTCTGCCAGCCACAAGGTTTCTTTATCTGTAATCTGGCAACAGCGTTCAGTAGCCAAAGTTATAAGTACATTGTCATGTTAGTGGTTCAAAGAGTAACAAGTGCGAATGCTCAGTCATATGCCCTATTCTCTAGATTCGATTCTCATACTGAAGTGACGCCTTTATTTATTTGACCTTAGGTCTTGAATAAACTTTACAACCAGCCTGGTAGGTTTACAAGTCAATAACAACTGCTTTACAAAAAATATTATAGATATATTGACGCATTAAATATGTATGTTAGCGTCCTTAAATAAACAGTAGATTTTGTTGTTATTTGTAGTGAGCAGAGCTGTAACACTGGTTGGAAGTTGCTGAAGTGGCACCTCTTTGAAGATGTTGACTTCTAGTAACGGGTCATACAACAAGAAATGCATCCACTTTTTTAAAAAAAAAATGGAATTCAGCCATACAGCCAGCTCAATGTGATCATGACATTTGCAGTGTATCAGTTTCTCAAGTACGTTGTAGTAACTGTGGACACTAAAGGACGGACATGACATTAACATAACCACAACACTTAAACATCCATGCCCTCGGCTGGACTCGAACCGGCGACCATCGGCACGTGGAGCTAGCACTGCCCCTACGCTACCGAGGCCGGCAAATGTCACTCCTTGTTTCGCTGGAGCAGGAATGTAATCATCGTTTTTTGCTTCATGTAGATTCTATGAAACAGCCTAACACAGATGTTTAGTTGTGTATCTTTGCGTCGACACTGTCATTACATTCAAATGAATTGGGTGTTTAGTAAGAACATTGACAGAAATTCTAGATGAAGAATAATATTTAAAATTCATATTAAATTATTGTGTTCAAAATTGGTAGGTTACACGGTTTTCCGACACTTTTAAATGATTGTTAACGATAGCTTTTCGAATAATTTTATTTATTCCAGTGCATAGAATGATATTAGGAAGGCATCGGCTAACGAGTTCATCTCCCATTGCAAGGATCACTGATTAGAGTCCAGCTTAGAGGATTTGTGATTTTGTGTTCATGTTATCCACACTGTGAAGTTCAAGAAAGAGACGTTAATTGGCGCTTGCGATTTGTTTAAAATGGCCGAATACTATTTCTTTTTTTAAAAAAAGCCAAGAACCCCCCCCCCCCCCAATAAATAAAACAGAAAAATTATATATAGGTAAAGTTTCAGAATCTAGCTTCTTCTGCTGTGTTGATAGGGTTCGTAGTGAGAAGAAGCTAGTATTCCAGTTAAGTATCCGTTCACAGCAAATTATTACGAACTGTTACCCCTAGGTATTTAGCGGAATCCACCATTATAAGGACAGATCCCTTATTTGTATATTCAGAGGTAAATGGTGTCTCCTTTTTATTTATATGCATGACTTGGCATTTTTAGCATGTAACTCCAGCTGCCAGTGTTCACACCAGGCGATTTATTTCCTAACATCGGCTTGTAACAAAGCGCAGCCGTCCTGGGTTTTTATTTCACGATGGATAATATTATCATCTGCAAGTAAATGAGATACAGCAGGGGCCCTATCACACATCCCTGGGGCGCCCCGGATCTCCCTTCAGTCGGTGATGATCGCCACCGTCGAGAACTACACATTGTGTTCTACCCTTCAGGAAGTCTACAACTCAGTCGCACCTTGTGTTTGAACTTGGAGCTGTCATGTAGTTTCCTTTATACGGCTTTTTGAAGTAGACTTATTGTTTGCATCTCGTTGAAATGGAAAATCTTTGCTGTCATAAAATTAATTGTTTCGGTTGGTTTACCGTCAAAGGAAATTCATCCAAATTTTGTAAAAATGTAACAGCTCTCGAAAATGATCCACGTGAAGGACGATGAAAATCTGCAGCGACAGAGGAAATCAGGGAGAAGGTGTACAATATGGAATTGGACGACCGCCTATTAAAGGTGTATAACATAGCTGAGGCCGCTAGCATATCAGAAAGAAGAGTAAAATATGAGAATGTTTAGTGCAAACGGGTTCTACATTCATTAAGTGATCACCAAAAACAAATGTGTAAATGAATTACTCAGCAATGTTTGGATCGTTTTAAAAGGGCTCCTAACAATTTTTTGAGCTGTTTGGTTACTATGGATGAGACGTGGATCCACAACTGCTAACCATAAATCAAACAGCAATCAAAACAGTGGGTGGAAGCTGATGACTACGCACAAGAGAAGGCGAAGTCGATTATCATCAGCCGGACAGGCATGGTTAGTGTTCTCTGGGCGCAAAAGAGGCTCTTTTTACTGATCACCTCGAATAGCGTAAATTAATTCCTGGCTAATACTACGTAATTCTACTGCACCAACTGGGTAAAAAAAATCGTGTGAATAGATCTGGATTACAAAAGAAAAAAATCATCTTTCGTCTGGACAAAGCAACTGCCCACAGAGGTAATTTGGCAATAGGAAAAATGGAGATCTTACGTACGAATTATTGGAACATTAACCCTTCCACCAGATTTGGCTCAATATTACCTGTTTCCAAATGTGAAGAAATTTATGGCTAGAAAAGGTTTTGAGACAAATGAAGAGGTGATTGCATCCATAGATAGATAATCGCTCAGACCTTCCCGGATCACACTTGATGGATGGAATCCGTTTTGAGACAAATGAAGAGGTGATTGCATCCATAGATAGGTATCGCTCAGACCTTCCCGGATCGCACTTGATGGATGGAAACCATTTATTGGAGAAACATTAGACAAAATGCATTGAACTAAAGGGAAACTACATAGAAAAATAAATTCATTTTTGAACTAAAAACGCAATCTTTCGCTGTCAGGCAGAGAACGTTTCACCATCTTCTATCCTTTGGTTTCACAAACGCAGGACTGTCGAAGGAGAGTGCCCTGTATAGAGCGGCAATGTCACAATACGACAAACCATTCTCCCGGAGCCCAATCACTCTACCACGCTCGAACTCACTCACATGCTGATATGGCGCTCTTTCACGACGACTAGGCATATGGACACCCGATTTCACGTTTCCACGTCATTTGACGCCTCTCCACCGACTCAGCGTGGAATAATTTTGACCTTTCCGGCAACACAAATAAGGATATTACGAATACTAGGCCTACGTGCACGCCATCTTCTGCAATCTGAATCACTTATTGTGGTTTCTCTGTTGTACACATTTTCCGATTATGTAGTGATTCAGACTATTCCTTCTGGATGTTGCAATTTTTACAAACGATGGGACAGTCACTGGTATTTTTTCTGTAATTTATAGACATGACTTCCGATTACATGGTTGAATTTCTTAATAGATATCGTCATTTCATGTTGCAAATACTGGGGTCTTCACGATGGAATATATTTGCAGTTACAAGGGTACAGTGTGCCGGCCTCAAAGTCGCATCGATTGATGGTCGGCTGGCACATTTCCCACATCCTCCCGCGCTTTGGTATTAGACTTGGTAACATTACTTAAAAGCAAACTATTCCGAAGAAGTATTTGCCATTCGGTAGCCAAAAAGCAGAAACTGTTACATTGTGTTGTTTTTTATGTGCAGGAGAAAGCGGCGAAACTTCAGCAAACAGGCGTCAGAAATTCTCAACGAGTATTTCTATTCGCATTTGAGCAATCCGTATCCATCCGAAGAGGCGAAAGAGGAGCTTGCAAGGAAGTGCGGTATTACCGTATCACAAGTAAGTACTCATTTCGATTATTACGTTTGAGTGTTTTTTCTTTCATCTTTTCTTTAGAATGGTCAAATGTCCACCGTATGTTGGTTCAATTAGATAAGAGAAGAAATTCAATTCTGAAATATTGTGTTCCTTGTTATGAATTGAGTGAAGAAACACTTAATCAAAGTTAGTAAAGTATATGCTTTTTCATAATTTGGAGAGCTTCAATCAAAAAGACTTGTAACAAATATATTTTATTGATCAGATTGATGAGAGTTTCTGAACCTTGAGCTGATTTTTTGTACCCGTAACATATCTCTTTTCCGACTGTTAAAATAAACAGGAAAATTACTAGTCTCAGTGCACGTGTTTTTCAACCATATCAGAAATGTCTGTGGGGAAAAAACTAGTTTGCATATCGACAACATAACTTTAGGCAAGGATATTCATGTGAACCTCAGTTAGTTGGTGGGCTATATGCAAGATATTTTAGATGAAACGGGCAAAGGAGGCAATTTGGTAGTATTGCACTAAATGTTTCTAAGGAATTTAATACCGGTATCTTTAATGAAAAAACATGATAAACTGTTATTTCAGTTTGTGCTTATTGCATAACCCTTCCTAATTTATTTAACGACCCCAGTTTAATTTTAGTGTCAAATATGTATTAATTTTGCTAAACATTTTACTTGTTTAACACAGACCTTTTTTTTTTTTTTTTAAATAATTCCAGGTATCAAACTGGTTTGGCAACAAAAGAATCCGTTATAAGAAGAACATAGGAAAGGCACAGGAGGAAGCCAATTTGTACGCCGCAAAGAAGGCAGCAGGTAAGATTTTCATCTGTAAGTTTCCGCCATTCATTTCGTGGTTTACACTTTTTAATTTTGTAAAGCGTGGGTCATATCTACTTCGGTAGTAACTATTCTCCGTTTAATAGGATTGTGCTACATAAAGCAACGGGATTCTTCCTGCGTAATCTCAGTTACTGCATCCTTTATGTTATTTTTGGTGTAAAATTGGGAAATACACCAACATTCAAAGTAAAGATTAGACCCTTGCTTCGAGGTGTAGCCCAACTTTCTTTAGTAAAATTTGCTTCAGGTAACGATATTTCCAGTTTGATATTCACATATGAAATTCACATCACTATAACTGTACATTTATTTAAATTGCCAAATAAATTAATCTTTCTGAAGGTAGCCGTCGAAATTGCAGGTATTTATGTAAGGAACGTACGTTCAGCTGTAGGCCCCTAGTTATAACTGTGGTCGCACGACCTGTAAAACAAATATCGATGTTTACACTCGAGCTGCAACTTCTGGCACAATTTTATATCTAAAAAAATTATTATACAGCTGAGTTAAAATTCAGTTGATACTGTGATCTTTTAAACTGTGTTCGCACCAGCTTTTAGTGTGCCCAGTTATTCATACTTGGAATTGGGTGTGCTCCAATTATAACTTTCCAAGTATAAATAGTTATTTCGTAATGAATATGAAGCAGCTGTGTTAAATATCTTATGATGGAATCTACGAACGAAGCAATGATTTGCGGTTGTCGGAATTTAAACTCTGGAATGAAAAAAACGTCCACTTATTAAAAAAAAAAACTCTGACCTAAGGCGATGTGAGTGCTATGCTGCTTGTTTCCACGGTTCGTCCGTTATAATGACAAAAAATAACGTTGCCACGACAGGAAGTTAATTATGCTCTGTCTTGTTCCAGGTCAGTTAACCCATTTTTACAAGTGGTTTACTTAATTCTTGAGTGATGTCACAAATGCGTGCATGACTATGATATGCAAATCGGTAATCAGCTAACAAGAGATTTTCTGCATTTTGATATTGAATCTAAGTTCGGAACAGACTTTTCTTATTTAACTGTGTATTTTCAATTTCACAGATAAGATAAAACATATTTGTCCTTTCCTAAAATGATCTAAAACGTGAGTTGTATATCTTTCTGTGTTTAGCCTAACTCACAACTCCCGAGCTTATGCTAGAATATTGTCAAGATTCGCAGGATGATAATTTTACATTTTCTACTCTCAGATTCGATGGTACTGCTGGAAACTGCAATACAAAACCTTTCTATGGGCTTAAGAAATAGGGATCATGAAGTTACTTATTAATTTTGAACTGAAGTGATATTCATTGGAAAGACAAATTGGCTATTGTTTTTTCCAATTCATTCAGGATATTGCATTAATGCAGCTAATTTAAAAAAGTCACCTTATAAAAAAAAACGCCTTATCTGATACAGATTGACAGGAATGCAAACTAAAACTACGGAAAGACCTTTGAAGGCAGACGCTTTCTTTACCGCCGTGAAAAGCTGTTCGCCGTTTCGTACAGATTGGCCATTGGCGTCCGCTCATAAAACTTCACCGCAGGAAGACGGCACATTCCGACGAGCATGTTACAGCCAACTCACGCTCCCTTACTTCTCCCTAGCACCTCTAACTTTCGTTGTTTGTCTATAAATGTACGGCATTAGTCGATATATGACAGATTGGTCGTTCTTTCTCGTCATCTCTTTTTAAATAGGTTTGCATTTTGTTTATTTCGCCCGTTCCCTTGTCTCATTTTAACGGCATACCCATAGTATTGGGCGTACCATTTTCTTATATATTCACATAACGTATCATTTGGGTATTCTATAACTTCAGCAGCTTTATTTGCTTGGTGAATTACATTTCGTTACTGGTAAGTTGTATATGGGGGGAACTGACATTACTTTTCCTGTGTTCCAATTTGAATCTTTAGATTTCTTTATATACAGTCGGTGTTTTTATCTTTAAGGTTGACAGACCAAATAACTTGCATGTTTTCGAAAATTCAGACACATTATGTCTGTGTAGTTTGTCTTTGATATCAGCAATTAGTGGCACTTCCTCATCATAGGATGCAATTTTATTTTGTTTCATTATTATGTTGATGATTTCATTCATGATTACATTAAGGAGTTGGCGGATTACTGAAGATCGCGATTCCGCGAGGAGTTGTCAACATAATACTTCAGTGATCAGGTAGTCAGTCGCAAGACGTATTATTTTCAAGCAGTAATTCCGTTGTAATACAGCCTGGACCTTTATTTTAAACCAAAAATTAGGTTGTAATACAGCCTAGACCAGCATGAAACCTTTAAATGTACTTCGGAAAGAATTTATAGCGGAGTGTCGCGTTTGACCACTGCTGTAATACGATGCCAACTCCACGCGGAATCGCGATCTCCAGTAATCCCAAATAGAAAACTCCTGGTTAGGAGTGTTTTGCACATCCCTTCATGCTTAATGCTTGAATACAATGTCTTTCTTTCATTTTATTTATATAAAAAAATACCACGATTCTCTGCTCTGCAATGAACCAACTGCTCAGTTTGGTGTGAGATAATTTTTGATTTTATTTTTAAAGTAGTGTGCACAGAAACCTCATTTTGGCAGCTTGGATTCTTAATTTATCTCTGCAAGATGAAATCCAATAATCACAGCAATACAATACATTCATTTTCCATTGATTCCAATATAAAAGACTGGCTCTGTGGGATGTGGAAAGTGGCCAATTTACAGATAAACAGTTGCATAACAAAATAATAAGTACACCACTAGATGTACAGTCATAGTATACATGGTACATTAAACACTTCCATTAAAAAATAATACATACACAAGAAGATGTACAGTCATAGCATATATGGTACATTAAAAAAAAATCCATAACAAAATAATACATACACCACAAGATGTACAGTCATAACATATATGGTACAGTAAATAATTAGGTAACAAACTAAATACATACAACAATGCAGGTGTTCCAGCTATCTTGTGAAATTTAAGTGTAGTCTCTTTCGTCATTTTATTTTTCATTGTCCAATGTCTCATGACACATGTGTATTGATATCTGTATAATTTGTTTTTTAAGTCAGAATCTTGGTCACATATAATGTCACAAATCAGATAATTGAAGCATGAAACTGGTTCTAACAGTTGACCATCACTGATTATTTTTGATCTACCTGTCTGCTCCTTATTTGAAAATGCAACAACTTTTATCTTTTGCTTTGAAGTTTTTTGTTGCAATTTCTGCACTGCTTCTGTAATTGATGAAATGCTATCTGGAGGTCAACTTTATTTTTATAAATGATGATTTGACCATCAGCAAAAAGCAAACTATTTGTGTGCAAGTTATTTTTCAGTACTTGTTTTACTTCAGTGTTCCATTCTTTCAGAATATCATTCATGGCAGTTCACCCCCTAATCAAGCCATATGTGACACTACCATATATCCTTTTTCTAAGCAATTTGGACCATTTTGTACCTTCATATCTTTAGTCTAGATGACACTACATGCCTAAAATTTCTATTGAGCAGTGAAATCAACAAGCTTAGCCAACACATTAAATTTTGCTCAATTCCTGTCCTTAGATTATTAGTTATTGATATGAAAATGTAACCATTTTTGTCACACTCTAAACGATGATCACCAAACTCTAAGAGTACTTCCAGTAGTCATAGAAATGTTTTACCCCAAAATCATAAAAAGTCAAAAATTGGTGATTTTCCATGTATTTACCCCTTGTCTATTCTCAAAATGAAATAGCTTCTTACCATGATATTTTCATATGCCAACGATTTTTGTTATAAATGGAGCTTACTGTGCTTAACCAATGTGTTAAAATTTCTTCATTTCTCTCCTTACTTTGTCAGTAATTACGTCATAATACATCTGCAGTACTTTCTGTGGTCCTAGAAACCCTCAGACCATTTGAAAAGCCCAATATTTGTAATTTTTCCTATATTTATCCCGTCAACTCAAAATGTGAAGCATTTCGTTACACATTTGTACATCAATATCTTTGCTCTGGATGATTCTATATGCTTTAAATTTCTGCTATACTCGGCAGGCTTAACTAATGCATAAAATTTTACTTTGTTCCTATCCTTAGTTTGGAAGTTATTGATAACACACTCGGAATTTATTAGCGATGGCAGTTAAGGCAGGCTCACATTATGGCAACTGACATTACTTTCCCAGGACACACACCCGTTTTCTGCAAAGAGCATGCATATCAATGGTGTCGGACATAGTATAGAACATGGACTGCTTTATCACTGCAACTAAGGACATCTTCTAAAGGGCAGGTAGTTGGATAATGTGGGCAGTCGTATAGGGCCTGGATTGTCTGCTCTGCCCCATATCCGCATATACATAGTTGTTGGATCCTTTACCGAGTGTGGTGGATGTGTGGTAATGCTCCGGCCTCACATTCAGGAGGATGTCGGTTCAAGTCCCCGTCCGGGCATCCAGATTAGGGTTTTCTGTGGTTTCTACAAATCCCTCCAGGTGAATGCCGGGATGCTTCCTTCAAAAAGGCCATGGCCGAATTCCTTCCCACTCCTTGCCCTCAGTCCTTTCCCGCCTCTAGTGACCTTGACATCGATGAGGCACAAAGCTATAAGGATCCTTGAAATACTGCCAACTTGCGAGATTATCCTTCATCCTGCCTACATCACTTCTCAATGTGTTTAGACCTGTTTCCATTTAAGATTGCCACCTGAGGACAGCACCTACAACGTGTAGCCATTGTCCTACGTGAGCCAGTCTCGCTCACCGCAGATTGTGGCAGGCACAGTATATACCATGCAGCCGTGGTCCTTGGGGAAACTTTTCCTATAGTTAAGGCTTTGTGTGGAGAGCTGATGTCCAAATTATGGATAAGCCGCATTCTGATTACCCTTACTCTATTCCAGTTTTGTAGCTACTTCCTGTCCCTATACTGAGGAGAGTGATTCCAGACAGACCATGTACGTTTTCAAATGGTATGGTTCTGAGGCAATCTTTAAACTGACTTGTACCAAGCAGGGCAGATATTCTGCAACAAAACAATACATTGCAAGAGCTGATGTTTGCAGCATTGTGGGATATTCACCATTGATGCATCCTGTGAGTTTCAACAGTATATTTTTGGCCTGAAACTTTACTTTTTGTGTTCAGGAAGTGCTTTTTCAGAGTGAGGTTGCAATCCAATAAGACTCCAAGATATTTTGGATTAAAAAAGTAATCTAATTCTACATCATCCCATTTATCTTTTAGTTTTCTGTTGGCATCTCTACTTTGTAAATGGAAGACACATATCTCTGTGTTGTGTTAAAATGCACCTCATTTTTTGTGTGTTATTAAGGTGTTTCATTGCCTTGTAAACTAGTTCTTGTCTTCCAAATGTGTCATTTTCTAATTTGCTGATGAAGTTGTCCCATGAGTCATGGTGAGACTCTTTGGTGAGATGTTTACCTTCATTCTGGGAACATTTATAATTTTTAATTGAAAAATCCTCCTACTCTGTTGAAGAATTTATTTCTAGGGTATCTAAAAAATAAGCAGCAAGGGGTAATATCAAGATGGGGATACCACTGCGGCCTCACATAGTAAACACACAGATCACATGGTATATATGACATCATTGTGACATATGGTCCAGGCTGCGTTACAATATAAACTTAAATGATGATTGATGAAATCATATTTTATAAATATGCGTTTCGGTCATAATGCAGCCTGGACCAAAGTGAAATGTAACTATAATGCACAATATTGCAGATGACCAATTTTCAGATCATATCTATAGCTATTACTGTGTTGGTACGAGCAGACTGAATACGTCACAATGATGTCATATATAACATGTGATCTGTGTGTTTACTACGCGAGGCCGCAGTGGTATCCCCATCTTGATATTACCCGCTGCAAGTAGTTTTTGTAAATGTATTTGACAAAATTAATGTACCATTTATGTAGTGACTGTAAATCTTCTGGTGTATGTATTATTTTGTTATGCAATTGTTTATCTGTAAATTGACAACTTTCCACATTCCACAGAGCCTGTCTCTTATATTGGAATCAATGGAAAATGAATGTAATGTATTTTATTCTGTATTCTTCCTCGGGTTCATCATTTCCGCTTTGAAGGTATTGTAGTAATGACCTACATTTATGTGCTATTCCTTCTCTAAGATCTTCATTCCTTATTTTTACCATTTTCTGATTTTCCTTTTCTTTCCTAAATTTTGATTGGCAGCTTCCTCAATACATTGCTTTTTCTTCCATACATTTACCCAGTGGATAAATAATTGTTTTAATCTCTCAGGTTAAAGCTCACTAAAGCTTTCCTCTTTCAGGACGCATACTTTGAACATTCCTTCAGTATCAACTGTTTTATTTGAATGTAATTTTTTCTATCAAGCTAACAAACTGATAGTAATTATCTGAATATGTGTCTGCACCTGTAAAGACACATGTGTCTTGGACTATGAATGATAGTTTTTCATTGACCATTAAATAATCTGTGAGAGATCAGTGATCCTCTTGCACTTCAGGTATATTTGTGAAAATCCTTGTGTCTTCAAAATACAATGCAAACTGTCTTGACTCCATGCCATTTTCATGTATTAAAGGTTCACCAAAGTTACCTACAATATTTGGTAAAGTTCAGACTCTTTCATTTAAATAACCACTTATCATCCCAACTTCCATGTTTATGAAGTCAAAAGTTGCATGATCCCTGGGCAATGCACTATGACCAGAGTTTAGCAGATGGCGGAGGATGAAAAGCAAGTCCTTGGCATCTTAAAACTGGGGCATTCTGGCCAAGGGAGACAACCCTGACAGAAAATCAGGCAGATTCGGAGGC
>JARYHS010009831.1:0-20235 GCA_031002005.1 Vandiemenella viatica | reverse complement strand
TAGTAATGATACGTAGCTGGGACTAAATAGATTAGCTAGACATCTCAACAAGCGCAGGTGTTGCTTTTTTAACACAAATGAGGTTGCCACACGATCTAATACATGTCAATTACAGAGTAAGAGACCATTACTTACTGCAAAATACGAGATGTGAGCGATTTTAGAATCATAACGAATGTATCTCAAACTCCACTTCTGATCCCTCAATGTATTTTCCCTGGCAATTAAACACAAATGTATTTAGAAGTTTCTTGCTCTTTTTGAAGTTAAGGAAACTGTCCTTTGGGAAATGCGATAAGGATTAGCAAATTGCGCAGATATTTTCTCTGGTAATAAACGGTATTCATTAAGAAATACTGCTGTCCTGTTTATAGTGTTGGCACATTTGGATTAGGTTCTGGTACAAACTCAAGCTCTGCCATTACCCACTCTCTGGTTGTACTAAAGTTAACCTTTGATTGTGTCTTGTAGATGTCTATTACACTTGATTCCGAAGTCTTTTCGTTCCTACTTCAAGCTTCTTTCTCGAATTTCTTCATACATCTTGCCGCTTGTACTGCATTCCTATCCTTCTATAAGGAGTTTTCTTTTGATTTTTAGTATGTATCGTTTTCTTCTGTCTCATTTGTTCTTTAGGCATGTGTTGTATTAAATAACTACAACCCGTTCATTTGGATTTAACGGTTACCCACTACAATAGCGTAAAATTGCACAACAGCCCCAACAAATCTTTTGAATTATAGCTTCAAATGAAGGTGCAGAGAACTTATGTTTTTATTTTCCCTTATGCCCTTTATGCCTGATCGACGTCGAGGTTCATTAGAGGTGGGAAATACTGTGATAAGGACTTTGGCCATGGCCTTTTGAAGGAAGCATCCGGCATTTGCATTGGAGTGATTTTGGGTGGGAACCATAGAAGAAAACCCAATTCTGGATGCCCAGACGGGAATTCTGAATCGGCTTCCTCCCGAATACGAGGCCAGAGCGTTACCGCTCGCCCACTCATGCTCGATTACATAACTATCACTTTGATGTTGTCTGAATCATTTTGTAGCTACTTGTGCCATTTTATAGTAATTAAATCCCGGAAATCTCGAAATATCTCTTGCATCATTATTTGAGTACATGGAAACATCGTTTTGTGATCTTTGTGAATATAACATTCTAGGCCTAGGCCTACTACCGGTGCTGGGAATGTACAGTGTCATCTATTGGTGATGGTGGCTTTGAGGGGTGTTGGTCAAAGAATTAGGAATAATTCATGGAAGGAGAAAGGCGACATGACCACAAGCGTGGCACTCAGTTTCATGCGTAAGGTAGTGACATTCCAATTATAAAAGAATTAAAAAAAAAAAATATACAAATAAAAGATGATCAGGGGAATTACCACCGGAGTCAGTTAGCTCCATCGCAATTAGAATTAATAATAATATAAATCTACTGATTCCATTACTGGTTTTGTCATATTCCATTCTATTTACTACCCTCCGCATACTGAACTGATAGGTAATGCATTAGTTCCGCTCCTTTTTTATAGAATGCGAGAACGCAGTTCGAATCTCCTTCTGGATATCCAGATTTGGATTTTCCATGATTTCCACAAATCACTCCTGGCGAATGCCGGGATGCTTCCTTAAAAAGGCCATGGTAGAAATCCCTTACCATTCCTTGTACCCCAGTCCCTTCCCGCCTCTAATGACCTCGACGTCTACAAGGCGTAAATCCATAAGTAAAAAAGTTAATTCTTTATTAGTCAACAAATTTTTAGCATTCTCAATTGAAGCAGTTTCATTTATCACACTTATATTGTGTTAATCCTATTAATCTTTATTTTCTCCTCCCCGGATTCAAGATACGGATGACTTTATCCGCACCTGCTTTAGGCTATCGGCTGTATCTAATAATATACGAGTATATACCGCACAAGCAGCTGACGGATGCACTCCCCCCTTGGTTTATTTCCTGACGCCCATTGTTTCCACTGTAGCGTAATTAGGTCTGCCTTCCTCATTTTCTTCTTTTTTCAGATTCTCATTTCCACCCTCTAGCTGGACTAGCCTTCCCTCTATGTACGATGCTGTTATAAGCTCATGATGTCAGTTTGTCCTTTATTTCCCGCAACCAAGGTTCAGACAGTTTCTGACAATGTTACTAATTTAGGAATATGAGAATGTGATCATATCTCGCAGCAAACGTTTACAGAGTGATGAAACCAATCATTTCATGTCATTTCCCCGGTTGGGCTTCTCTATTACGATTGTGAGGGGCCATTGTTGTCGGAGGGGTGGGTTTAAAACAGAGAGTAGCCCATGCCAAACTGTAACACAACTCACGGCACAGCACTATTCACTATTACACACCAATTTCGTACACTACCGCGACTGAGGCTCTAAAAGAAACAGCAGAAAATTTTTCCACCCTGGTTATCCCAAGGCTATTTCATTTCACTCATTCACTCGATCACGCGGCATAATATGCTATTCCCCTCGAACACCATATACTCACTCAAGCACTCGCATGACAAGTAGAACCGGCTCCAATACCACTGCGTCCACGACTTGAACGGAGCGCTACCACTGAGTCTGGATACCTCAAAGGACCGGAAGAGTACGACAGTCGTACCAATCCATTAAGGATGGGAGATACATAGGGTCGAAAATTACAAGGCAATCAGTGGTAGGTAAAAGAATGGAGAGATCGATATGTAACTACATCAGAGACGTATGTGAGGAATGTAAGTCGACACCGAAGGCTTTGGCAAAGATATTTATACGAATATCAGTTACTAGGTTAAATGCAAGATATTTCGGGTGAAATGGACAAGGGAGACAAAATTGATAGTGTAGAACCAGATTTTCCAAAAGGCTTTTGATCGAGTGAACCATAAATTGGTTCTAAATAAAGTAAAAACTATTGAAATAGGTTAATTATTAAAAATAGAAAGCAAAATGGTAGGTAGGAAATACAATATCAAAATAAGTTGAACAAAATAGGTTAGTGTACTGGGACAATTCCTATCCATTATTCTAATAAATGACTGTGTTGATGGTTTGCTACCAGAAGTCCGGAAGTTTGCAGATGACATAACGTTATCTATTAAGATCGGAAGAGTAGAATGCTGTGATCAGCTGCAGGGTAAACTAGACAGGATATCTAGCTGGGTAGGTCAACATGGGATGAAAAGAAGGATCAGATTATTATGTATATAAATAAAAAATAAAGATTGATTATGAATGTAACGTGGCAAAGTATTGCTTGCGAAAGATTTGATATGTAAATTCCTTGGGATATTGTTTGGTAACAATCTCAACTGGGCAGATACATTCGGCAGGATATACGAGAGAATGATGAGGGGATGTATGAGGGAAGTAAGGTAATTGGGTAACAAAACTTTGGTCAAACAATTGCTGGAATATGTTGGTGTAGTATAGGATCCACATTTTTTATATCATTTACAGAAGGGTGTGAAATGAAGGGTTGCTAGATTTGTTTCAGGAAATTATTGCAGAACACAATCAGTATGGTAACTGATAAAGCAACTGAAATGTTGATGGATTGAACTGCAGGAGAAGCGTGAAGAGAGTCAAGGGAGTTCATAAAGTTTATATTGGCAATTAGGCGTGGGAAGATATTGATGGAAGAATTAAGATAGGTTATAGAATGGAAAATATTACTATAATCACAAACTGGATTTAAATTTCAGACCGAAGGGTGTAGGAAAATCTTCTTTCATAGGTAAGGGAGAGAAGGTTTGAAATAATATAGAGAAATTATGAGGTATTTACCATTACACTAATAGAAATTAATTTTACTGGGGGGGGGGGGGGGTAAGAATAAACTGGCTCTTGAAAAGAGGAATATGGGAGTGTAGGTAAATCGCCATAGGATCAAGTGCTCCAACATAATTAAATTAAATAAAAATTAAACTATTCAAGAGTGCATATAGTAAATTTGTCGGATCGTAGGATAATGTGTGTAATTGTTCATAAGAGCATAACTCAAATTGATAGATGTTACTTAGGAGTCTAACTATTAATATTAGTTACTCAATCTTCTATTAGTTTCCATTATCCAAGCTGCTTGAAGGATTATTCATAAACATGTGATAAGAAGGAACTTGGATTAGGAAACAACAATTACTGTGTATAAAAAAATCTACAATGTATCTATCTCTTTATTAGACAATCTTCTCAAACACTCAAACTTTTTAGGAAAATAATTAACTTGCTAACAAATAAACATCAATATAGCAATGAATTACTTCATAAAAGCAATTAAAAAACTGTTTGGTCAATCTCTGCTCAATGTCATCTATTTCGATTATTTGCCAGATGCCATAGAAAATGTTTTTTATTTAAGAGCCGCGTTACATGTGAAAATGTTTTTGAAAATATCTTTGTAATTTTGCAAGGTCAAATCAGAAATTCTGAAGAAGCAGGCTTTTCATTGATGGAGAAATACGTATATTATATCACTAAATAATCTGTTTCAGTAAGCATTACATGATTTTTATAGACAGTTTATGTAGCTGTACTGGATTATTTGTGATTAGAGGTATTAGAGACATCATTAATAGCAGTAAAAACTTTCGTTTGGGAATACAAAAGAAATTCGGTTATCGATATGATCGATTCCCTGAAATATTTAGCCGAAACAATACAAAGCTATATGAAATGGGACTTGTACTAAACTTCGGTCATAGGGCTCATTCTAAGCTCCGGTTCATGGGCCGAATATGGAAGAATTGTAACGAACATACAAAGGTGAAAACGTACAAACTTTCGTGCAGTTCTTGTGTTGAATACTGAAGAACTGCAACGAAAAATACAAGGAAGAAAGTATAAAAAAATTTCGTGTACACATTTGTTCTACTACTGTGCCGTTTGGGATCCGCATCGCAAGGCAGTGATTGACACAAGTTCAGGAAAGATCCTCTCAATACTCGTACGTGAGTGCTTGCAACAGCCTTTATAAAAGCGTCACGAATTGTTACATAGATTAGTCTGGGATTATTATTATTCATTTCATTGCAATGAAGATTTAGTTTGAATTTATTGGCAAATATGTGACCATCCAACTTTATCTACAAATGCAATAAAGTTCTTCATTCACGGCCTATTTGGACTGTAATAACCAGAGAGAAAAGATTAGAGAAATATAATTCTCAGGTGAAAATGATAGCCAAACAGTTGAATCAACTAGGTTTATTTAACCTTAACCGCGGTTTCGACGATCATAAGATCATCTTCTTCAGAAGGACCTATAGGACATTTTAAGAACATTTTTTACAAACTGAGTTTAATAATAAATAGTATGATAAGTATTATTAGATAATCACCTAAACCTTAACATCAGCTATACATATTATATGATACCCACTCGTGGAATCACATATACTCAGAAAGGAACCAAATAAGTCGTGTCATATAACAGTGCAATGTGCACTTATGTCAATGGTTATAATATAAATATTTTAGAACTTCTATTACATTGTCATCATCATCATCTAGGGCAGCCTCCTGCCGCTGGCCGGGTCTGCTGGGAACAAAAGCCTCGCCAGCGCTTCCTATCCAACCACCATCTCTCTTCTTACACTGTCGCCCAATTTCTTCCTCTTTCCTCCACACATTTCTTAACGCTTTTAATCCATCTGTCACTTGGTCTTTCTCTAGGCTTCTTCCCTTTCGCATCCGTGTCCAGCATCTTCCTTGGTATCTTCTCCTCTTTCATCCTCTTTACATGCCCGTACCACTGTAACCTAGTTTTTCTATTACATTGTCAAACATGTTAAATACATATGTTCACCGGTCCAAAACGTACATGTTGGGTGGGTGATTTCCGCTGACTGGCTAAGATGTGGCCACGCCAATAACAAGTAAATAATGTATATGACGCCACCGCGTACAAGCATGAGCATAGCTGCAATGAACGGCCCATATATATAATAATTATTAACTAAAAATGGAGTGATATGAAGTTAACAACTGACGCGATACTTTATTATATATGCAGAAAGTCTTAAGTTTATACAGAATTCTGAGGAGAATCGGCATCGTGTTATGAACAGTTAGCCTTATCTTCTTATCCGGTCAATAGTATCGGCTTAAAGCCTTTGAAGAACTATCTATTGGCAAGCAGGAGTTGATCGTTTAAAATACTGACATCACTATTCGTTAGATGTTTGAAAATTTCTAATTTTTCATATAAATCTCTTCTCCGCCCTTTAACCTCCTTGTGTAAAATTACGGTATCTTTCAAATCTCTCAGAGAATGATTTGAAGTATGCAAATTTTCAGCAAATGTAGAATTGTGTACTTAACTACCTTTCTTTCTTAGTAAATGTTCTTTATATCTTTCTTTGATTGGCCTGTCAGTTTGACCTATATAATCACGGGGACAATCGTTGCACACTGCTTTATAGACTCCATAGTTGGAAAATAGGTCATCAACAGTTTTAAAGGTATGTACAAGATTTTTCTTCACGGAGTTGTTAGTAGTAAACGATACTTTGCAATCAACTTCTTCACTAACAGGCGCTTTATTCTATATGGCACATTACCCAAAAATGGAATGGAGATGAATATACTGCATTGACCTCTGTTTTGGAGAGATTTGTTTCTTTGTAATATTGAGCATTTTTTGAAGTTTCCTTATTCACAATGGAATCCACCAAGTCTGATTCATATCCATTATTCATAGCTATCAATTTTAGTACAATTAGTTCCTTCTCTAGATTAATAGTTGAAAGGGGCGTTTTTAACACACATTAATTGCAGATTGGACACATGTCATATTGTGAGATTTAGAATGAGAAGAGTCGGCAGGAATGATGTTGTCTCGGTAGGTTGGCTTGCGATAAACATTAAAGTTAATACTGCTCTCTGTTATTGATAATATAAGGTCAAGAAAATTAAGCTCGGAATTTTCATTTTGGACTTCTTTTGTAAATTGGATAGTTTCATGAAAGCAGTTGAACAACGTTTATAATTCTCTGTCATCTCCATCAAACACCATAATTATGCTGTCTACGTACCGAGCATAAAATCGTATTTTGTTATGTAGTTCTGAGTAGGATTTTAAAAAGTTAGTTTCTAAAGAATTAATGAAAATGTCGGCTAGGTTTCCAGCAAGAGGGCTACCCATCGCTAAGCGATAATATTTTATGTAAAATTTTCTATTGAATGTAAAGTAATTGTACTTCAGTATCACGTGTAATAAATTAATCAGTTCTCGAATTTTTACTTCGGTTAATTTATTGTGCTGTAACAAATTTTCTTCAATGACTTGAGGGTTATGTCTAAAGGTACATTTGTATAGAGGCTTACTATGTCAAATGAGATTAGCCTAGTCATAGGTGAGCATGTTACACTCTTCATTTTATTAACCAAGTCAGCACTATTTTTAACTGAAAAGTTACGTTCGAAAACAAAGGCATCTTTAATTCTATAGTGGAGGCATCTGGCTGGTAAGTTATGTGCGCTACCTATCCCGTAAACTAGGGGAGGAATCGGATGATCTTGTTTATGTAACTTAAACTGACTTCTAAGTACTGGCGCCTTCGAGTTCATATTCACAAGCAATAGGCTTCATTCTGGCTGGCTTTTATTTCACCTGAAGAGCTTTCACCGTTGCTGAAACGCAGTAATGTTCAAAATTTTAAAATATAAACTCTACCGTTTCCTCTTTCAATTCTTTCTTCCCTCGATATATTCGGGTTCCGTATGTACATAACAGAGATTAGTTTTGATGGAAAGCACCCTCCGCCATCTTTAGTGTTGTGAATTTCAAAGTATGGATTTAAATGGAAACTCTTTTTTCCGTCATGTAAAAGCAATTATTGTAATAGAAAAATCTTAAAAATGGAGAAACATTAGAAATAACTGAGACACTGATCTAAAAGATTAATGAGCTTGAAGGTGGAATACAGAATCTTCAATAGTTAGCACTTATTTTCAATGTCTGTTTCTGTATGTTTTTGATAAAGTCAGTTCGTGTGGTCCTACGACACGATGACCGTGTTCATGTTTGCCGCTTATTCAGGCTTTGTCGTGGCTGGGACAACAGTTTGCCTTCGAATCACATTCACAGAGTGTCCTGGCAAATCTCATTTCATCAGACACATTTCTCAAAACTTCTTGATCACGAAAGGATGTTATGGTATACTGTGACCCATGTGTTAATCCCATAACCTTCTCCATAATTGTATAACTAGACGCCAAAAGATCGCGCAATGAGCCACCAGTGAAGACAGCCACCGTGCCGCAGCTGATGTTGGTTTGTAATCGGAATCAGACGAGTGAGACTTGGTGCGATGTCGGGACTGCGACAGGAGGGGATGTTCACTTTCTACCATTTCAATTAGGCGATACGTTAGACTAGTAGAGTTTATTCAAGAAAGCGGTAGATCCACCACCGCGACCAAGCAAGCCTCCCCTCTTTGATGAATCAGTCGATTCAAATTCAGCTCTCTCGGACTGTGTCGTATTTCTTATAAGCATTTACTTGGTATTATTTGAAACAGTCCCTGGAACGGGAGCAATGTCGCATTTCTTATAAGCAGTTCCTTGTTTATTAATTAAGAAATGTGCCGTGTTGCATTTACGATGTGATTCTCTTTGTACGTTATCTTCAGATTAACTTATCATAGTATGACTTTTGTGCGACTTTGGTAAATAATTAATCTTTAGTCATTTTCCTTCACAATATAATCACACTTTTATTTCAATACATCGTTTTAAATACATTATCGGACTTTTTAGGTAAGGAGAGCTTACATTTACATTTGGATAACAACACTTTTTTTTTTTTTTTTATTCCTAAGTGGTTTTCCATAAACCGCGACTGGTTGGAACAGCATATTGTCTGAAACACACATTTCGACACAGAGTTACTGTCCTTATCACTTCATAAAAACCAAACTACAGTAAGTATATTATACTACAGAATTGTTATTTAATAAAATCATCTTTAGCTGTCATGGCCTCCGCCTGTTTACCAAGCATACCATTCAAATAATTAAAAAATTCTATTACCTGCCCTTGGTACATTATATTCTTCATAAGACCTATCCTTTTGAACCATTTTACTGTTGTATAACCGGCAACATTATTTAAATCACATGTTTGGTCCCTGGACCAGTACAATCGACCCACGCTAATGCGACTAGGACACCATTATTTCTTGCTAATCTAGCATCACCATCACAACTTCATTTTTATTTTATTTCTTCAATACATTTCATTATATTCTCCCCATAAGTAATAACTTCTCTCCACTCTACTTCATCTTGAAAATATTCACATATAGGCTATGAGAGGTACCAACAGAGTCATTTATAGGTTCTACCTGGACCTCAGCTATGTCTGTGTTAACCAAATCCCGAACCTTTCGGTATCATTTAAAGGCAATGCCTAGATAGTGGCCTTATTTACAGGAACTGAGTCTTGACTGTGCTGCTGTACCCTCTCTATATGATATTTTACTTCTTACTTCAAAACACTTTTATTCATAACAACACCCTGTTTCTTCTCAACTCATTCTATTCATTCTAATGCTCCGGTATACCTTACAAACTATATATATATATATTTTTTTAAAAGAAAATCCTAATAGGCAATAAACTTTTATGTAGTGGTATGCTGTGGTAACAGCCGAAGACTGCACATCTGATTAAGATCATCAATATTGGTAAGTGACAGCTTCCACTTAGTGGTTATAAACTTTTACTATCATTACAGTTGAATTGTGCGCAGCCACAACAATCAGTACTATTTACAAGTGTTTTATGGCACTGAATAGCAATAATATGCTAATTACAACTTAATAATAATAGGAAATTCCAATATGATGGAGTTTATTTTTTTACACACCTATGCCCGGCACCAGTGTTAAATCTTTTAATTCACTTTAAACTAGCTATGCATTTAAAAGGCTTTAGAGCTATGATATTGTACCTTCCTTTAATTTTACCCCCTCCTTTGTACGCAATTGTGTAGGAGTTACTGTGGTCTCTACCAATTACCTCAAATGGCCCTTCATATAAGAATTTAAACTTCTTAATCTCATTCTCTAAGGCTGAAGATTTACAATGTGTCTGTACAAGTACTAAATCTCCAATTTTGTATGTTATTGGTTTTATACATGCATCATGGTTTTCCTTTCGTCTTTGAGCGTTTTTCTTCAATTCTTCCAAGGCTACTCTAATTTTGTCGGTATAGTCACAGTCAGTATTTGGGAATCGAACATACTCATATATAATACGAGGTGGTTTTTTCTTAAACATAAGTTCAAAAGGTATTAGAGAAGTCGAGTTGTGAGGGATTGTGTTAATGATATCTTCTATCGCATTTAGTTCATAGGCCCATTTCTTATGGTTATTACAGCAATATGTTCGAAACCAACGCCCTATTTCTTTCATAACTCTTTCAACGGCATTTCCTTGGGGATGGTAGAATGATGTTTTAATTAATTCGATATTCAAATTCTTAAAACATTCAGTCCATACTTTGCTTAGGAACTGAGGTCTATTGTCGGTTAATAACTTTCTTGGCTGGCCCACACAAGGAATATAGTCATTGATCAACTTTGAACAAATTGCTTTGGCCGTACCCTTCCTTAGATGGATATAGTCTTATATATTTCGAAAAAACGTCCAGTATTACACAGATTTGGGTAACACCCCCCCTAGACCTTGGTAGTGGACCAAAAATGTCTAAAGCAATTAATTCGTTTGGTTCATTAGGCACTACACATTGCATTTCTCCAGCGCGCTTGACATGATCAGCCTTAACTAGCTGGCATAATTCACAATTGGTAATAACTTTCTGAATGCGTCGAGCCATGTTCGGAAAGTACAATGTTTCTTTCATAATTTTATAACACTTGTTAGTGCCATAGTGACCGTAGCTAAAGTGGTGTTGTAGAATGAAATAAGTCCAATACTTTTCAGGCATCATACTTTCCACTCGTCACTGTCTTCATGATTTCTCTTGAACAAAACTCCATCGACCATTAAGTAGTACAATTTTAATTTGTTATGGACGTCCTTCCCTTGTAGTTTGTCCATAACTTCTTTTATTAAACTGTCCTTTTCCTGCTCTTCCTTCATGAATTGCAAGCAGTGTTTCACCTCCTTCTCCCCTAATACCCCTTTGATATAGTATATGTGTGTGTCTTTCATTCCTAACTGTGTTGATTCAATTTCATCCAATCCAAGAGGTATTCTCGACAAGGCGTCAGCCACCTTGTTTTCCTTGCCTGATATATATTTGATTTCAATGTCAAATTCCTTGTAATAACAAAACCCATCTGGTCAATCTGCCATGGACTAGCTTACATTGCATCAGAAAGGTTACCGCTTTTTGGTCTGTATAAACTATGATTTTTCTTCCAAGTAGCAAATACCTAAATTTCTGAAATGTCCAGACTATTGCTAAGGCTTCTTTCTGAGTGACACAGTAATTACGTTCTGACTTGTTTAACACCCGGCTTGCAAAGGCTAGATGTCTTCGCTCTACATTCTCACCTTCTCCAACTTCTTAAAAAATTTCAGATCCAAGACCATAATCCGAACTATCTGCTGCGACACATATAGGTAGGTTCCAATTTGGAGCATATAAGTTAATCTTCCTAAGCAGGGTGTCTTTTACTTCTTGAAAGTCACGTTCACATTGTTCAGTCCAATGCCAGTGAGCATTTTTCTTTTTTAATCTCTCAAAGTGTAGACTATTCAGTATTTGTCCTTTAATGTACTTTCTATAATAGTTGCAGAGGCCTAGAAAACTTAATAATTGTTCTTTGTTCTTTGTTCTTCGGCCTTGGGAAATCCCTTATAGCCCTGAAGATTCTCCGCATTTGGAGTGATTCCAGCAGGGGTAACAGTGTAACCCAGAAATTCAATTTTACTAGTCAAGAACACACATTGTTTTAGTCTTATTGTCACACCACCCATTCTTAGAGCAGTTAATACATCTCTCAAAGTTCGCCAATGTTCTCCAATAGTCTCGCTCGCAATTAATATATCATCTACATACACATATATTTTGTCTAGTAAGTCTTTTCCTAAGACTAAGTCTAATGCCCGGATGAAGTTTGCTACTGCTATTATTGAGACCAAAAGATAACACTCGGAAAAGATAACTACACCTTGGTATAAGAAAGCCGTGTACTTCCGAGTACGTTTCCGCTATTGGTATCTGCCAATAAGACGCAGTTAGATCTAATGAAGTTAGGAATCTCTTACCCCCAAGATTTTGCAATATTTCATCCACCGGTGCGAGGTGGTCCCTCTCAGTCACTAGCAAACTTATTTAACGTTCTTGCATCCAGAACAAGTCGAACAGATTGGTCAGCTTTACTAATAACTACCAGCGGGTTGTTAAACGGGCTATTAGACATTTCTATAACAGTCCAAACACTAATAACAGTCCTGTCACGGTCGCCATGTCGTGTTTCTTATAAATAGTTTCTCTGTTTAATCATTATTAAAAACAAGTCCTGTCACGGTCGCCATGTCGTATTTCTTATATAGCATTTCTCTGTTTAATCATTAAGAAATGTGCCGTGTTGCATTTACGATGTGATTCTCTTTATATCGTTATCTTTATATTACGTATCATAGTATGACTTTTATGTGGCTAAACCAAATAATTAATCTTTTAGTTGTTTTTCTTCTTAATATAAATCACAACTTTTATTATTTAAGTACATCGTTTTAGATACATTATCGGACTTCTTCAATATGCAAGCTCTCCTTAGCCGCTGCTCTAAGCAATCTCCTAGTATCCGTGTATCTTCTCGTTGCTATGGAAACCTCCTCAAAAGAGTATTAACCGGCCCGTGACATGGAGCTCCTACTTCAAGGATATTATTATACTATCGGTTATGCTACAGTCCCCCCAAGTTTACCATACCATTTTCCATTAATACCAGTATAAATGGTCATGGTAAACTTTCTGGTAAATGTTACCTATTTTTTTTAAGTAAGGAGAGCTTACACTGTACATTTTACTAACAACACATTATAACGAGGACCGATGTCTTGATGTAACTTTCCTAGGTGGTTTTCCATAAGCCGCGACTGGTTGGAACGGCATATAGTCTGTAACACACATTTCGACACAGAGTTACTGTCCTTATCACTTAAAAAAATCCAAAACTACAGTAAGTATATTATACTACAGAATTGTTATTTAATAACATCATCTTTAGCTGTCATGGCCTCGCCTGTTTACCAAGCATACAATTCAAATAGTTAAAAAATTCTATTACCCGCCCTTGGTACATTATATTCTTCATAAGACCAATCCTTTTGAACAATTCTACTGTTGTATAACCGGCAATATTATTTAAATCACATGTTTGGTCCCTGGGCCAGTACAATCGACCCACGCTAATGCGACTGGGACACCATTGTTTCTTGTTAATCTAGCATCACCATCACAACTTCATTTTTATTTTATTTCTTCAATACATTACATTATATTCTCCCCATAAGTAATAACTTCTCTCCACTCTACTTCATCTTGAATATATTCACATATAGGCTATGAGATGTAACAACAAAGTCATTTGAAGGTTCTACCTGGACCTCAGCTATGTCTGTGTTAACCAAATCTCGAACCTTTCGGTATCATTTAAAGGCAATGCCTAGATAGTGGCCTTATTTACAGGAACTGAGTCTTGACTGTGCTGCTGTACCCTCTCTATATGATATTTTACTTCTTAATTAATTACACATTTATTCTATCATAGTAATACCTAGTTTCTTCTCAACTCATTCTATTCATTCTAATGCTCCGGTACACCTTACAAACTATACATTTCCTAAAAGAAAGTCTTAATAGACAATAAACTTTTATGTAATAGTATGCTGTGGTAACAGCCGAAGACTGCACATCTGACCAAGATCGTCAATATTGGTAAATGACAGCTTCCACTTAGTGGTAATAAACCTTTACTATCATTACAGTTGAATTGTGCGCAGCCACAACAATCAGTAGGGCCTACTATTTACAAGTGTTTTGTGGCACTGAATAACAATAATATGCTAACTATAACTTAATAATTATAGGAAATTCCAATATGATGGAGTTTATATTTACACACCTGTGCCTTGCACTAGTGTTAAATCTTTTCATTCATCTTAAACAAAGTCATCATTTTCTGAGTTGTAGATTCAATATCCTGATTGAATTTGTACACAGGATGAGGCAGTAAGCATAGCTTACCCCTCTACAAAAGAAAACCTTTTTTCTATATTTCCAGTTCACCTTTTCCCAGTTATTCATACAAAACAACTTTCTGTTTACAGTTAATCTTACTTTGCCAGAACAGTAACATGGCAAACCAACTTCAAAAATATGTAAAGAACTCTGAAAATGTTCAACACCATTATTCTTTAACTGCTTTGATTCATAATCACAAACATAATTCTCCCCAACAATGGAAAAAATGTCACAGTTTACATCCTTCAAAATCATCAAACTACCTAATCCATCTACCTTCATTAAAGTCTCTTCCATCCTTTTTACCTGATCAAAGTCACCTGTTCCTTTGATGTCTCTGATATCAAACATTTTTATAGACTTACAACCCTTTTCTACTGATTCATCTGTCTTCGTGTAAGTTTCCGCCTGGTTACTTTCATGCTTAAACTCATTTTTAAGTGAAACCCTTCTTTAACAATTTGTCTATCCTCTACATGATTTATATTCCCATTAATTGTGATATCACTCATCTCATATTTCTCCCTTACAGTATTAGGCCTATTGTATTACTTAATGATTCACAATGAATTGAATTCGTACTTTGTTCAAACCCTCTAATTACTAGACTCTCAATGTATGCCTTTAGTACCTCATCTATCTTTGTATACTGTTTTTCAGCCCTTTCTATATACTTATCTAACTTTGCCTGTAAATCAGTTTCTGATCTAATTATTCGATCCTCTAAAGCTGTAAGTTGTGCTTGAGTAGCTGTATGTTGTGTAGTAAGTTGTGTAGTAAGTTGTGTTTGTGTAGCTGTAAGTTGTGTAGTAAATTGTGTTTGTGTAGCTGTAAGTTGTGTAGTAAGTGCTGTTAGTTGCGACCCAAGTCGAAATAGTATTTTTTCTAATGCACCTACAGAGACTGTTTCATCTTTCTTATTTACCGAACCCGAAGGTTCACAAATAACCATTGCACCTGGCATCTGATTAGCCATTCTGCAATACCCACGTCCCACAACTAGTATCAATAAAAATGACGTGAAATAATAAATTATTTGAATAAACAATGAAAATCCGAAAAGATAGGTCTTGAAAACACTTAACTTTAACGTATTTCGTAGCTGGCGGTTGAACTTTCACTCGGCTCAGCTATTGTTGTCTCTGCGGCGGATGTTGTCAGTCTATGGCTGGTTCCCGCTCGGCCGCTAGTAGCGCTGCGTGCTTTCAAATTCCAAGGATTCTCCTCATCGTTTATCTTTTCTTGATTTTTTCTTTTTTTTTCTATATACTCAAATTCATAAATTTACATAGTATTTCTTTATTCTTTTTGCAGCACCCAAGTCCACTGCACGATTGCCATGTCGTATTTCTTATAAAGCATTACTTGGTATTATTTAAAACAGTCTTAGTCGTATTTAGATGGGGAGCACAAATAACAGCACAAATTACAGCTACACAAACACAACTTACTTAGTCGTCTTTAGTCGTATTTAGATGGGGAGCACAAATAACAGCACAAATTACAGCTACACAAACACAACTTTCTACACAACTTACAGCTTTAGAGGATCGTATAATTAGATCAGAAACTGATGTACAGGCAAAGTTAGATAAGTATGTAGAAAGGGCTGAAAAACAGTATACAAGGATAGATGAGGAACTAAAATTATGCAATAAGAGATTTATTCAATTAGATTTAGAATTACTAAAGAACGAAGAACAATTTGACAAGGTATTCAGTGAGATGGGAGAATGTAAGGAAATGTATCAGGCAAGTACGCATGAAATGCAACGGACAACTTAGATGTTGTACATTCAAGGGTCGAAGGAATGGAGTGTGAGATATGTAGTAGGCTAAAAGATACTGAACAGCTGAATTACGTCTTGGAAAAGAGGCTTACTGGGGTTGAAGAGGATATTAAGTTACGATATAAGGATATGGATGATCAATTGGTGGGATTGAATGACAAAGCGGAAAAGGTCGAAAACATTTTTCAGGAAGTAAATAGGAAGTTCAGAACCTCCCACACTCACAGTTTAGCTGGCCTACCCAACCAGGTATCATTAAACATCCCGGAAAAGATTGAGGTGGACACTTCACAGATCAAGGAGGGGTGCACCCGGTTAGCTTTATAAGAGGTTTTGAAAACTTTAGAAGTTTCAATGCTTACGATGATTATGAAAAGATAAACTGTGTGTATAAACATTTAAAGGGAGTGCCCGCATTTGGGGAGAACGACAGGTACAAATTGGTAAAACTTATGAAGAATTCAAATCAAGTTTTTTAAATAATTTATGGTCTAGTGAGAAACAACATGAAATTAGACGGAATTTATGGAATGGTAGAAAGTTTCAGCCTGGGCGGGAATCCCTTAAGGATTTCCTACTAAATGAGACATCTAAATGTCACTACTTAGATAACCCACCACCAGAGAAAGAAGTAAAATCAGACATAGCCCATCGGATGCCAAAAGAAGTAAAACCCTTTTAGTAATGCATAATATCAAAACAATAGAAGAGGCAAGTGAATTTGTACATCGATATGAGACACAATGTGACAGGGAGAGATTTTTTCAAGAACACACCAATAGAAATAACTTCTCAGAGGTGAGGCAACACCAGAGAGAACCACGAGTGTGTGATGATTATGATAAGGGGAGGAATGGAAGGGAGTTTTCGCAACAGAAGTTCAGAGGCAATGTACGTGGGCTAAGTGGAAGAGGAAAGACAGTAAGAAATTATGTACCACAGAGAATAGTTGATAGGGAGCAAGGTTCAGGTGAAGCTCGTACTAACAGGCAAGAGGACAATAATGTTACAAAAAATTGAAAGTTGCCGAAGTTATGGTCCGGGCGGAGGCAAAGATAGAAAACGAACCCAATCATGAGAATAGTATAATACCAGTTCGAAGTGTTTTTTTTTTAATAATCCTTGTGAAGACTTAATAGAAGAAGAATTTCAGAGTGAAGAGCCAATTGTCAAAGCACCAGTTATAGTAGCATCGGTATATGGAAAGGAGGTAGAAGTATTACTGGATTCAGGAGCTGAAATTTCCTGTATATCAGAGAGTATCTTTGAAACTTTTCAAAACCTTGCAAAGGAATCACAGATCAAAATTGAAACATTACCAGTTAGTGGCATGTCAGTAGTGACTGCAACGGGAGGAAGGAGTAAATGGATTAGGAAACAAATATTATTCAAAGTAAAAGTGGGAGAACTTGGTTTTGATTTTGGTGTTTTTGTGGAACCTGACCTCACGACCAGTGAAGACAGCCACTGTGCCGCAGCTGATGTGGGTTTTTAATCGGAATCAGGCGAGTGAGACTTGGTGCGATGTCGGGACTGCGACAGGAGAGGATGTTCACTTTCTACCATTTCAATTAGGCGATACGTTAGACTAGTAGAGTTTATTTAAGAAAGCGGTAGATCCACCACCGCGACCAAGCAAGCCTCCCCTCTTTGATGAATCAGTAGATTCAAATTCAGCTCTCTCGCACTGGAATGTAACGTTTGCTGTTGCGCCCACTGTCTCACCCAAGAAATATTGCATTCCATCTTGCTGATGCACAGTATTAGATGGAACATTTTCCTGGGTAGAGGCGTTTTGCATCTGCGCTCCTGTGTATGGTGTGAGGTCCCACGTAGCAATTGTGGGTTATTCAGCCTTGTGGCTTTGGCCGGACTTAAACGTCTGTCAGGTTTGGCCGAGTGGAGGTCGGAGGTATTTTAAAGTTTACTTATTTGCCAGAAATTTCACTTTGTCCAGGATCTCGGGCTCGTTCTCTCCATTTTCCGGCCTTAAAATAGGGATTAGTCACGCGGACTTGTATCGAGGGGCGATCACCTGCGGTCACGTGGCAAGGTTCCCGCATGGCAGTCGCAGGCTCTCCCATAAACGCGTGCGGCGCGGTTGTTACCCCAGGGGGCCTGCTGTTCACAGTGGCCATCAGACGTACATGCCGAAGATTCTAGTATGAACTGCACATGACTAACGTTTAACTGTATGCACATCCGATACACATGTCACAATTAAGTGACATGCGACTCACTTAATTTATTATTAACTAATTGTCCCACTATTCCAAAAGGGACCTTTTCAATGGTCTTTTAACTCCAGGGTGGAAGAAAATATTTATAACTTATCAACAGTGGAGAAATAACTATATTTAATCCCTCTGTGTGGGAGAGAAATTAAGAATAATAGATTAAATTCCTTGTTTTGTGAGACTCACATCATATTTTCTGGTTCCATATCAATAATTGCGCTAGACTGTAATGAAAGTTCTTGCACAATTCCAAAGTTTCTCAATTTTGTGAAAATTCTAGAAAGGAGTCTAGACCGACAGTCAAGAATTGTTAAGAACTTTTTTATATATAATTTTCTGATCCAGTAACTAGCGTTTAAAGATGGCCACTGATGAGCTGGTTTATAATCCACAAAATGACGTTTCATTAAATAATGTAACATTACTTTTGTACCTTTTCATCTTTCATTGCTCTATAATCGCTTGTAATCTCCGCTGGTTTTACGTTTGGTACGTTGATAAATCTGATAACAGACTAGGTATTTATATTGGATTTAATATCTAAAAAAATCAATTGATTTTTTCACGACAGCCTCTGAAGCAGTGTGATAGTTCAGCCAGAAACTAAATTCATATTCAGAGGTCAAAAGAGAGCACAGAATGGTCATTATTTGTGAGGATTTAAAATTATCAGGTATCTACTGTGAAGGTAATAAGATTAACAATGGAAGTGAATCGAGATTTGCCTATATATTAGTATGGGAAGGAGGTTCTTCACAAGTGGTAGAGCAGAGAACAAGGGAATCAGACATGTACGATATCTTCCCAATAAATCCCGATGTTAACCTTGTGGGGTTTCAAGCGACTGAAAGAATAAGTGATCACGAAGTAGTTCTTATATTGATTGGAGAAGTCAGTAAAGAAATGGCCAGAACTGACGGTAGTAATATGTACAAATATGAAGAGGCACAAATTACAAAACCAAAAAGATCCATAAAGGTATGCTTCAGCATAAAGCACGAAAGCGCAAGAACAGTGGAGACGAAGTGGGAAGATTTGAAGTAGATAATAAAAGTAGAGAAAGAAATATTTATACTAAAACAGAAAAATTGAAGAGAAGTAATGATACTGTATACTAATGTAGTAAGTTGAGGAGGCTAGAACGGTTTGTGAGATGAAAAAACAGCAGATGTAAGTGACAGAAACGCAGTAGTGATCATTTGAAACAAAAATGAAATAATAGTAGCTATGAGGAAGCTAAAGATAAGTGTATGAAATTATTGTTGTAGAAGGACGTCCGAATAATTAATCTAGAAGATACGATGGCTATGATTAGAGATTGAGGGAATGAGGGTGTATTCAAGAAATTATGGATAGGCATAAGGAGGAAGCTACTGAGATTATTAAGTAACTGGCTTAATGAGGCCATTATAAACTATAGTGCGGGGACCGGAAATGATAAATAAGGGGAGGAGCGTCTACATCTAAGGAGTAATGAGTGGGTGAAAAAAATGGAAGTATAAACTAAGGATAGAACTAGGGAGATAAGAAAGTATGGAGAGGAAGTTACCGATGATCTGAAGAAGACAGAGACCATTATGGACTGATATTCAGGAAATGGTGAGAGTAAACCAAAAGGGAGCCTCTCCACATTCCTAGAAATGAGCAGAGCAAATACCTTAATTTAATTTAATCACAGTGGTAATGAAGCATCAGATAGAACTAAGAAATCTAAAAAAGCGCAGATCTACCGGTGTGGATAAAATTACTGCAGACATATCAAAGAATGTTGGTTAAGACAATGTAGTTTACTTGAAATGTAGATTTGATTACGTCTGGAGACTTGTCGCTTACAAGATAACATAAAAAATGCGATAGTAGTATTGGTCCGTCAAGCAGGGGCGATAAATAGGGTGAAGCATTAGTGACCAAATAGTACATACGTGGTAGGTACATTAATAGGAGGTTGATATGGGATCACGTGAAAAATATTTGTGAGGAAAT
>JARYHS010009830.1:0-13511 GCA_031002005.1 Vandiemenella viatica | reverse complement strand
ACCGACTGGCAGCAGTTCAAAAGGACTGTGCACGAAACATAAACCCCACACACAACGTAACCACCACCGACGATATAGACAACGCAATTCTTCACTTTGATAAGACGGTACTAGAAGCAGCCCATCAAGCCTCAGTCACCACCACCATCCAAAACAACTATCATGAGGAGCTGCCGCCACTGCTGGAGGACCTGCGATACCTACGGAACAGACACCGAAAACTCTGGCAGCGGTATCGGGATCCTGCCGACGACGCCGATACACAAGATACGCAAGAGAGCTCCGCGCCCGGCTACAAGAGCGGCGGTCAGAGCAATGGGAGAACAGAATGGATACCCTAATGCTAGAAAACAGAGAAGCATGGCAGCTGGTTAAAGCTCTCAAACAGCCTCGTGACCCCAAGATTGCTATAAATGGTCAAGCAGGCCAGTGCTTCACACCCCTCGCGAAGGCGGAGGCCCTGGCAGAAAACTTTGCCCAACAGTACTCCCCCGCGGAATACGAGCTGACAGCAGCTGAACAGCAGGCGGCAGAAGATATAGAGAGGCTAGCAGACGAAGTCCTCAACACCCCACCAACGGACCTACCACTCCTCACAACACCAGGAGAAGTGCGAAGGATAATTCACAAACTGCAGACGAAAAAATCCCCAGGGCATGACAAAGTAGAAAATCACCATTTGAAAAATCTACCTAGGAAAGCCGTAGTACTACTCACCCGTATCTTCAATGCCTGCCTGTCTACTCCAGTGCTACTTCCGACGGCATGGAAAACGGCGAAGATAACGGCTATTCCCAAGCGAGGAAAAGATCACCGCCTCATAGAAAGTTACCGCCCTATCAGCCTCCTTTCCTCAACTTCAAAAGTTCTGGAAAGAGTGCTGATCATAAGACTCAACTCTAGCCTCGAAGCCGATAAAACTATACAAACAGAGCAATTCGGTTTCCAAAGCCGTGTGGCAGCAACCAGCCTACTCCTGAAAATAACAGAAGATATCAGCAAAAACTTCAACCATAGCAAATCGACGGCAGCCATTTCTTCGACGTGGAAAAAGCTTATGACAAAGTTTGGCATAAAAACCTGATCCACAAGCTACATACCGAAACAAAAATTAACCACTGCTACGTAAAACTCATAGGCAGTTACTTAAACAACCGACGATTCTACGTAACAGTGGACGGACAACGATCATCAATCCATACAATCACGGCAGGAATCCCACAGGGATCAGTTATAGCTCCAACGCTGTTCAACATCTACGTCAACAAAATACCGACACCACACATGTGAAGAAGGCTCAGTTCGCCGATGACACGATGCTCCACGCCTCTGGTAACAGACATGACCGCAACATCATCCACCTTCAAAGGGGCATTGATTCCTTCACAAAATGGTGCCGAAACAACAAAGTCAAAATCAATGCCACCAAATGTGCAGGGATATACTTCACCAAGAAGAGACCCATCCTACCTGGTCAACTCTCCGTAATGGGGCAAGAAATAGCCTGGGTACCCCAGCATCGGTACTTAGGTGTCATACTGGACAAAAAATTACTGTACCGAGAGCACATCCTAGATAGACGAAGGAAAGGACTGGCCATAGCATCAAATCTCGCTCCAGTGCTACGGAGCAACAATTTGAGTACCACAACTAAAATCCGGCTATACAAATCCATAATTGTACCATATCTGCTCTATGGATGTCAAATATGGGGAACAGCAAGCCCGTCGAACATCTCCAACATCCAAAGGCTCCAAAACAAATGTCTGCGAATGATCTTATCCGCACCGCCCTACACTTCAACTGAGCACATCCATTTGGCAACGAATATAGAAAGAGTACACACTCAGATATACAACCAAACCAACAAATTCATAGAAAATATAGAAGCAAGAAGACACCAGATTGACAGATTCGCCACCCTGGGCACAGTAATGCCAAGAACGTGGCATAAATATAAAGTACCACTAAGTATTATTTACAATCCTATATGAAGTCCAACAACAACATCAGTGGGGTTTTTTCACCAAGGTCATCTTTGATGACCACAGCCATGGTTTTTCCCCCTAAAGTGCAATAAATTGTGTCCCCAAACCAAACCTAACCTTACAACACTGACAAAACTACCAATGGTAGTGGGGTCAACTTACACAGCCGCTGAGGCAAATGACACACAAAAAAAAAAAAAAAAAAAAAAAAAAAAAAAAAAAAAAAAAAAAAAAAAAAAAAAAAAGCTCCAAGGTCCAGTCGGCAGCCTGCCGGCCGCCGTGATGGTCGACCTGCTGACCACTGCCACTGCCGTACCGGACCCAGCGACCAGCTCACGGTGGTGGTCACGCTGCTCACGCAGCTGATCACCGCCCTGATGCCACGTCCAGAAAACATCAGACATCGCTAACAAACCACGACTTTGACAAAAAGCCATTTTCCAAAAAAGCATATCAGACAGCAGTAGTAGGGTTTACCCTGGAGCTGCATTATCAACATGGCGCAAGCCAACAGATGACGCTGACGCTGACGCGCACACATTCGGTGCCGAACCGTCGCGGCAGCTACTTCGCAAATTCGTATATCGTGTATTGTGCAGAGTGTTTACTTAATTAGTGTTTAGTGACACAATAATTTATATTTGATATGCCTCCTATAAGACGAAGCAATTTAGGTAGAAGAACCCGAAATACTACAAACCAAGCTAATTACCGATCTAATCGTTCTGCACAAGAACGTGAGGACCGAAATGAACGTGAAAGAATTCGGATATCACAAACGCGTGAAACGCGAGCGCGACATTCAACAAATAATCGCGCAAGTTTGAATCGAGCTGCTTTCAGTTACGATGTGTCACTTGACTACAGTAACTACCAATGTGTTGTTATTGGTTCTATGAACTCGGTTTGCTCATATTGTGAGGCATTGAAATACAAAAACGAAGCCAATGGATTGTGTTGCGCAAATGGTAAAGTGAAATTGATACCATTGGATCCACCACCAGAGCCATTGTACTCATTGGTTTCAGGAATAGGAACAGATTCCATACACTTTTTGACAAATATCCAACAATATAACAATTGTTTTCAAATGACTTCATTTGGGGCAACAAATGTAGTTCGGGAAAATTTTATGCCAACTTTCAAGGTATGTATTATAGCAGTTTCTCATAATTATTTTAGCGAACAAAATTTCTGTCACCTAAGTTAAGATGTGTCACTAATCTTCAATTGCTTAATAATTAAGAAATATATCACTTAGTCACCATATTATTTGGTGATTCAGTTTCAGTGACACTTTTATTATTATTGAAGATAGATATTAATTACAACTAAATATATAATTTTTAAGAACAAATATTATTTAAGTTTGATCACTGACAATCCATAAATTTATGCCCCACATTGCTTATTTATTTTATTTTATAGTGTTTGGTTTTAATTTACAGATACAAGGGCAAATATATCACAGAGCAGGTTCACTGTTACCAGTGTCAGATAGCAACTACAAATTCCTGCAAATTTATTTTATGGGCAATTCACCACAAGAAATTGATCTGCGTTGTGCACATAACAATTTAGTAAAGAGGTCTATTGTAGAACAATTACAAACTTTATTTCATGAACACAATCAATTGATTATATTGTTTAAAACTGCACTGGATATGATGCCATCTGATAATCACAAAATTGTAATCAGAGCTGATAAAACACCTGCAGGTCAACATGCAAGACGTTTTAATGCACCAACTATTGATGAAGTTGCTATCGTTGTAGTTGGAGAAAACTTGGAATCCCGTGATATTGTTTTACATCGTCGGAATGATCAATTACAACGTATAAAGGAAACACACCGCTCATATGATGCACTGCAATATCCCATAATATTTTGGCAAGGTGAAGATGGCTATGATTTCTCAATAAAAATGATAAATCCCATTACAGGTAATTAAAATATTAGTTTAGCTATGGCGATAATATCTCAGTCAATGTTATTAAAAAAAAATTTATTTACAGGTTCTGAAACCAACAAAAAAGTCAGTTCAATGAACTATTATTCATACCGCCTAATGATTCGGGAAAATGAAGACAATCACATATTGAAATGTCGGCGATTATTTCACAAATATGTTGTTGACATGTATGTTAAAATTGAAACGGAGAGATTAACATTCATCAGGTTGAATCAGACCAAACTCCGATCTGAAGAGTATATTCACCTTCGAGATGCGATTAATACTGATGGAAATGCACAGAATGTCGGTCGGATGACTATTCTTCCAGCAACATACATCGGAAGCCCTCGGCATATGCACGAATATGCTCAAGATGCCATGTCGTATGTTCGTCATTATGGTACAGCAGATTTGTTCATCACATTTACATGCAATTCGCAATGGATAGAAATCAAGCAGGAGTTATTCCCTGGGCAATCACCCATTGATCGTCATGATATTACAGCCAGAGTCTTTAGACAAAAGTTGAAATCTTTAATGGATTTCATCATAAAACATTATGTGTTTGGTGAGACACGCTGCTGGATGTATTCTGTGGAGTGGCAGAAACGAGGATTGCCACATGCACACATTTTGATTTGGTTGGTTGAAAAGATAAGGCCAAATGAAGTTGATGCAGTGATATCAGCTGAAATCCCTGATGTACAAGTAGATCCTGGATTGCATGAGGTAGTTATCTAAAACATGATACATGGTCCCTGTGGAACTCTTAATCAAAATTCACCGTGTATGATGGATGGTAAATGTTCAAAACGATATCCACGGACATTAATATCGGAAACAATTACTGGTAATGACGGTTATCCATTGTATCGTCGCCGATCGACAGCAGACAATGGAAAATCAACAATTGTCAAATTAAATCAAAAAGATATTGAAATAGATAATCGTTGGATTGTTCCATATTCACCCATTTTATCAAAGACATTCAAAGCACACATCAACGTTGAATCTTGCCATTCAGTGAAATCTATTAAATACATTTGCAAATATGTAACCAAAGGGAGTGATATGGCTGTGATTGGAATTGGGGCAGAGAATTCCAATGATGAAGTTACCCAATACCAAATGGGCCGCTATGTTAGTAGTAATGAAGCAGTTTGGCGAATATTTTCTTTTCCTATTCATGAGAGACACCCTATTGTTGTTCACTTAGCTGTGCATTTAGAAAATGGACAAAGAGTGTATTTTACAGCACAGAATGCAGTACAAAGAGCTGCTCAGCCACCATCTACTACATTAACCAGTTTTTTTGAGACATGCCAAAACGATGATTTTGCACAAACATTGCTATATTCTGAAATGCCAAAATATTATACCTGGAATCAATCCTCAAGGAGATTTATACGACGGAAACAAGGAAAACCAGTTGCAGGATACCCAGATGTATATTCCACCGATGCGATTGGTCGAATTTATTCAGTACATCCAAGCAATGATGAATGTTTTTATTTACGGCTGCTATTAGTCAATGTACGTGGCCCAACATCATTCCAACATTTACGAACTGTTGATGGTGAATTGTGTGGATCCTACAGAGAAGCCTGTCAACGTTTGCAATTGCTAGAAAATGACGCTCATTGGGATCAAACTCTCAATGATGCTGTAATATCATCACACGCTTATCAAATACGAACATTGTTTTCAATAATCATATCTACATGCTTCCCATCAAACCCAATTGATTTGTGGATCAAGTACAAGGATTATATGTGTGATGATATTTTGTATCAAATACGGAATAGAATGGGAAATCCAAATATACAAATCAGTGAAGAAATTTACAATGAAGCATTGATTTCAATTGAGGACATGTGCTTGATGATATCAAACAAACTATTAATTCAATTAGGCCTGGCCGCGCCCAATCGTCCAATGCATGATGCTTTTAACCAAGAGTTGCATCGAGAAAAACTGTATGATCTCAACACTTTGAAAGAATTAATTCAAACAAATCTTCCATTGTTGAATGAACAACAGAAGTATGTATTTGATATTCTTATGAAAGTAACAAATGATGAAACTGGAGGGATTTACTTCTTAGATGCACCTGGTGGTACAGGAAAAACTTTTTTGATTTCTATAATATTAGCAACAATTCGCTCACAAAATAAAATTGCACTTGCACTTGCTTCGTCGGGAATTGCAGCAACTTTGCTTGAAGGTGGTCGAACAGCCCATTCAGCACTAAAATTGCCATTAAATATGCAAAGCAATGAAACTCCAACCTGCAACATTTCGAAGAACTCTGCAATGGCAAAGGTTTTGCAGCAATGTAAAATTATTGTTTGGGATGAATGCACGATGGCACATAAAAAATCTTTGGAGGCTTTAGACAGAACCTTAAAAGCTCTACGGAGCAATTATAACCGATTTGGTGGTGCATTGATTTTATTAGCAGGAGATTTTCGTCAAACATTGCCCGTGATTCCACGATCAACGCCAGCTGATGAACTCAATGCATGTCTAAAGTCCTCCAATTTGTGGAAAACATGTCAAAGTACTTCATTTAAGCAAGAATATGCGTGTCGAGTTGCAAAATGACCAATATGGAAACATATTCTCTAAACAACTCATTGACATTGGTAATGGCAAATTCCCTATAGACACGTTGACTGGCTGCATTAACTTTCCTCAAAGTTTTTGTCAGTTCACTCGATCAAAAGATGAACTCATTCAGAGGTGTTTCCAGATGTTTCTCAAAATTACAGAAACCATGATTGGTTGAGCGAACGAGCTATATTGGCTGCAAAAAACATTGATGTAAATGAATTAAATTGCAAAATTCAAGAACAAATTACAGGCGAATCAAGGATATATAAATCAGTTGATTCGGCTACTAACCAAGATGATGTAGTCAACTATCCACCGGAATTTTTAAACTCGCTGGACTTGCCAGGATTGCCACCTCACAATCTTCAATTAAAGGTTGGATCGGTAGTTATAATGTTGCGAAATATCAACCAACCGCGTCTTTGCAACGGTACACGGTTTAGCGATAAAAAAATTACTAAACAACGTGATAGAAGCAACTATACTCAAAGGAAAGTATAAAGGAGAAGATGTTCTCATACCGCGCATCCCAATGATTCCGACTGATGTGCCATTTCAGTTTAAACGACTACAGTTTCCAGTGCGGCTTGCTTTTGCGATGACCATAAACAAGTCCCAGGGGCAATCATTAGGTGTTTGTGGTATTAATCTGGAAAACCCATGTTTCTCACATGGTCAATTGTATGTTGCCTGTTCCCGTGTTGGAAAACCATCAGATTTGTTTGTCTATGCGCCAGGTAATCAAACAAAAAACATCGTATATCACAAAGCACTACAATGATAATAAAACTATTTTTTGTTAATAATTATGATTCACATGATTAACAATAAAGCGATTACTTTTAAATCCTTATATAATATGTTTTATTTAATTATTTTTTATTCACAACGCCCTATCACCAGGGTGACGGTTCTGTTCAGGAGAATTTTTTGCCCCGACTATAAAATACATAGGAACAAAAAACTGCCACAATACAAATCTTTTTGACAGGACGAAGTCTGTCGGTCCGCTATATATTATAAATGCGAAAGTAAGTATCTGTCGTTGTTACGTTTAGTCGTCTAAATGGCTATACCGATACTGATGGCATTTGAAAAAGAAATACTTTATATCAGTAGGAAGACACACGACATTCCTGTGGTATGAATAAAAGTTATAGTCACGATGTTTTGGAACTCATCGAATTGTGTCAGCCGGATGGATGCGTGTGTTGGTCTGTAATGTTATGTCGGTTGCTGATGCTATGTTTCTCGCGCGCTCTGGTGGTGTATGATTTGTTAGTAAATTTCGTTTAGAGACAAATCATATTTTGGTACAGATGTCGATTTGCTCTGCACTGTACCATTACTTTGTGTCTGCGTAAATGTTTCTGGCACCAGCTTATATTGTTTTTTTTTTTTTACATGTCTTGCGGGCTTAATCCTGGCCTAAGTTGTAGCTCTAGCAGAGCCTGAACAGCTAAAGTTATTAGAAAATCCAAGAATCGAATGCTCATGCTGAAGATGAAAAGACCAAGCTGAATTAAAGATGACCTTAGTTAACACTTCCCTTCCCCTCCCCCCCCTTCCCCCACACGCATCCCGGCACCTTAGTTTGTTTTTCTGTTTGTATATGTGTTGGAAACTGATTCTATTTATGAGACAGGTTCGACGGTATAAAGATATAGTGATGGCTTTCCTGTTATGTTATGTCGACTTGATGTTGTTTGGGACTAATCATAAGTTACTAAAAGCTTTCTATATTCAATTGTGGCAATGAAATTCTACGTCAGCGCGTACGAAGTCGCGGGTATCGGCTAGTCTTATATATAAAAATCAATGTTTGTGGGTTTGTTCGTCTTCTATGCATTCCTATACCATTTATCAGATTGCAATGAAACTTTGGAGAGTTTTCGAGTGTACATCTGCGAAGATTCCTGTGGAAAAAAAATTTCCAACAAGTCACGCCCTATTCCCCATAACACCCCATAATTTAGGCAAAACCACATTTTTTATCCGATGTAGATAGGAATTTGTACACTTATACTTTAAAACAAACATAAAATACTGCCTACATACGGTTTCGGAATATTAATCCTCTCGCCCCCTTTCCACCCCCATAATTTTTTCACCCCATAATTTAGGCAATACCACATTTTTTATCCGGTTTAGATAGGAATTTGTACACTTATACTTTAAAACAAACAGAAAAATACTTCCTACGTATGGTTTCCGAATATTCATCCCCTCTCCCCATTTCCAACCCCATTACGTTTTTACCCCATAATTTAGGCAAACCACATTTTTTATCCGATTTAGATAAGAATTTGTACACTTATACTTAAAAAAAGAGATAGAAATACTGTACATATTAATTTCACAAAAGCCCAATCCCTCTCCTCTCTTTCCACCACCTTAATTACCCCCTCTTCCCCATAACACCCCATAATTTAAACAAACCCGCAAACCGTTCGTCCGATTACGGCGAATCTGTGGTGAATTGTCGAGGGGATGTCGAAAATGGTTCCTGTCAAAAAACAAATATTTAAAAACCCACCCCTCTTCCCCATAATGTAACTCGACGAGACAAATCAAAAACAAATGATACATTTTCTTGATATCTAGCTTAGTTCTCGACATATTGTATGTCAAAAGTGAGGAGGTTAGTGTGAGATCCGGCCTGGACCTGAATAAAAATTCCCAATACCACTATATATTCGCGGTGGAAATTACCTATACATGTTTTACTTTCTCCTACTGAATGTTATTATAGTTGAAATACGTCCTGGGCCAGCTTTGGTGAGTTATCGACGGGATGACGGAGAAGGTTCCTGTCAAAAAAAAAATTAAAAAAACCCACCCCTCCTCCCCATAATTTAGACAAAACCACATATTTCATCAGATTTCAATGGGAATTTGCACACTTATACTTTGAAACAAACAGAAAAATACTGCCTACATATGTTTTCCAAAGCGCATCCCCTCTCACCCTTTCCAACTGAAAATGAATGAAACAGCAGTTTAAAATTTATATGTAAATATTTTTTCATTTAATCTATGTGCCTACTCAAGTCCAGCAATAGTGAAGCATTGCCGGGTCAGCTAGTTATTCATAAAATATCGATGGTTTTGTATATTTTTCTTGTAATAAACTATGAATTTGTGTAAATGAACATTGTTTTGTGGAGATAAACTATGTAAATACTATTTTTTATGGCAAAGGACAGTATTATGCGTGAAACATTGATTAAAACTTTGTAATTTTTAGTGTTTGTGTGAGCTACGATGTTTAGAGGACAGTTCTGGCTTATGTTGCAAATTTTGTTTGTAATTACCTGTAAATACGTTTAATTTTCATTTCCGCGTGTTTCATGATGATTTTGAATGATTTTGTATTAATTGTAATCTTTTTAGTTTGATTTAAATTGTTTAAGTATTGTTAGAATTCGATAAACTTCGGGCGGAAAGGTTTGAATTATTGTTGAATTTTCTGTAACTTCTATATATATATATATATATATATAATGAGCGGCAGAGGCGATTTATTAGTTGAACGTTTAGTTTGTCAGACAGTAGTTTAATGGCTGGGATAATTGTATAGTCGACGCTTAGTCTCCTTTGATCGACAGATGTCTGGATGTGTTTGTGTTATTGCGAAGCTTTGGGAGAAATAAACAAGTGGAAACCGATTCTTCGAGATGTTTTTCCAAGTAACTATCCTCTGAAGTTAGACACAGCGAACAATATTTTTCGCTTCCTCACTTTTTTTTTATCGTCCCACAAGAGTTCTGAGATTAAAAGAAACAATAAGATCTCCCTCAGCTGTAGGAATTAAACGGAGTTTGGTTTTGAACAGTTTCCGCTGTGCAGGGCAGGCCGCCTCTATCGGGAGTCAGAGTCTAAGGTATTTTAATTAAAGCAAGGTTCTGTACAGCCGAAAGCATGATATTTGGCTTTAATCTGCGGAGGAATTCATATTACCGAATGAGCCCTGGCACGCGAATTCCGCAGCAACAACTCCCAAATTGCGCCGAGGGGGATAAAGGCTGGGATGGGCGGGCGGCGCTCACTTCCCAGCCTCCTCTGGACGTCTGGAGCGGGCCGCTTCCAGCCGCTGGAGCAACCTCGCCAACAGTAAAATGTTGTTTAATATTTAAGCAGACATCGCTCAGGTTACAGTAGCAGTCATATGCGTAATCAGCCGCACTATTTCGGCTTGAGGAAGGAGTTACAATCTTTTTTTATTTTATACTATTTAATGATCTCTGGCTTTCGCCAATTTCGACCAGCCAACGAAAATACACTTCTTTACATAAAAACTTCAAGCACCAGCAAAAAATCATTTGACCGTCCTTTAAAGTAAGTGTTTTGCAATATATATATATAAAAATAACCGAGCGTGGTGGGTCAACGGTTAACGTTCTGGCCGTGGGTTCGAATCCCCGTCCGGGCACCCAGATTTAGGTTATCCGTGGTTTCCCCAAATCACGCCAGGCGAATGCCGGGATGCTTCCTTCAAAAATGCCATGGCCGAATTCCTTCCCGTTTCGCGTCCCCAGTCCCATCGCGCCTCTAATGACCTTAGCCGTCGACAAGGCGCAAAGCCATAATTAAAAAAAACATAATAAAAACATATTTAAGCATTCCTCCTACATTCATAAAGCTTATCCCTCAAACCACATTTTGCAGCGAACCAGTGTCCGGTATTCTATGAAAACTTGCAGATAAAAACCCTCATATCTACCCATACATACATACACATACATAACTACATACATACAATACTTACAATCTTCGTGTCGTTGCGTTTATTTGTTTACTAGATTTTCAGTGTGAAAATATCGCCAGTAAACTGTTTATATAGCAAATGTTTATATTCGAAGATAAAGTACAATGAGTAATGAGATCGATAGAAGAATGGACTAATTTATAGCAATATCTTAGCAATAGTGCATGGAAGGGGATAGATGACAACGATCACAAGCTGGCACTTAATTTCATGCTTAATGGAGTGGTAAAATTTTCTTTTTCCGTTGTGGGTGTCAGGGACTGGAAGAAATTATCATGTGAAGTGATGAATAATTTATCAAAAACGCTTAAGGAATTAAAAATTAAAATCTGTAACCCGGAAGAGTAAATGGGGGAGGAGTTTAAACTTACAATTATAAAAGAAAATTTAAAAAAAAAAATAAAAGAAAAAGGGATGGATAGATGACCACTGTAAATTTGCAGAGGAGCGCTAGCTCCTTCGCAATTGAAAGTAATGATAATAATAATCTCTGTGACATATTGTACTACTATCTAGCAGTACGAGATAAATTGTTTACAACGTAAGTGACACCTAGCGGCTTGGTTACGAACTGTACCAAGCGCGTGACCTTCGTTGTTAATACTTTTCACATTTAAGGGACGATTTCTGTAAAATTATTTGCTTAAAATATGATGTTACCAAAGTGGAGACCTTCAGAACGATACCTCACTTATCGATTTCGGTTAGCTAAAAAGAGAGAGAAATGATTAGTGAAAAAAAAAACCACTTTTCACAAATAATACATTTGATTTATTTGGTGTAAAAAGTATTGCTTTACGACAGTTGGAAACAGAAACAACAGTTTTAAGAAGAACAGAAGAGGAATTTGGAAAAGAAAGGAAAGCGCTCAGCACCAATCATGAATATTATACTTGACCAATAACCATTAACTTGTAGAGCATTGTCACTGGCGTTAAGGGAGCGTCCATAAACCTCGTGGCTCCACTCTGGCCTCCTGTGAACGCCCCTCCTCCCCACGTAACCCGATGTGGCTTTTGACCTCTCACCTCTCTCCCCCCCCCCCCCCCCCTCCCTACGTAGCATGTAGCTTTTTTTCCCTTTTGTTTCCAGAAGACATTTAGTACTGTTTTCTCTTGTCAGACTATTGTAAATTACATACTGAGATAATTAAATGAAGGAAATAAATATTCACATGCTGTTGTGTGTTCTGTAACTCATTTTAACTGTTAAAAATTATATGAATGGAAAGCTACGTGGCCTAGGTCGGATTCACTCCCTCCTTCCCCCCCCCCCCCCCCACGTAGCGCTGCGTAGCCTTCCAGCCAACCCCTCCCCCCCCCTCCCCTAGACCAAGCCACGTAATTTATAGACGCTCTCTAGGGTGGTGTTGTAGAGGGTAGGTTGCAGGGAACTGCGGCAACTCTGAAGTGCTAGTTTGCCTGTTCCGCCCTACTATCACGTTTAATATCCGGGGCGTCAAGATATAACGCGATCTTGCTGAATTATCTTTTGCCCTGTCTACCCCACTTCTAATCCTGTTAAGCGCTCTCCATTGTCTTCCAGCTGAGATTGCCACCTGGCGGTAGCGCCTCTACAGCAGGTAACCACTGATCTACGTGAGTCTATCTCCCTCGCCACAGATTGAGCCGTGCAACTTCCGGCGGTACTTCTAAAGCCGCATTCTCACGATCCCTTGTAACGAAGGCGAGACGGGACGGGACGAATACTCGACCACCCGCCATGGGAACAGGGCCGCCTCTGTTAGCGGAGACGAGACGCAGCTACCCACTCTGAGTCTTGGTAAACATCACAGGCGTGTGTAGCGGTGCGCTGTTGCCATCGGTTTGCAGCAGCAGTGCACACCCCTTCTGTTGCTGTAAAGTGCTCTGTGCCAAACTACACTAGGCAACGTGGTGGGGAGATGGCGGCGAGGTAAGCTAGCCCGCGGTCGTCCCTACACTTCGGCTAATGAGGTCCCGTCCCGTCTCGCCTCGCCTTCGTTACAAGGGATCGTGGGAATGCGCCTTAACACAGCCGCCGTCCCTGGGAAACTTTTTCCTGGGGTTCAGCCTTTGTCTGGGGAGTTGATGACCGACGTGTTGTTTTAATCATCATCAGTGTTGTGCCCTGGGGCAGGTTTTCACATTGCTGCTATCCATGCTCTTCTGCCTTTCTCTTCGCGTCCTTGTACTTGCCTTATTCTCT